>JBAMIG010000012.1:5618973-5648393 GCA_037177335.1 Kiunga ballochi
GTAAACATTCACTAGGTCAGACAATCCTATTTCATTATTAATAACTAACTTTATATTATTTATAATTTATGGTGTCGTGTAACTATTGAGTAGTTGAATCTGTAGTTATTGACATAATTTTTTTAGTAAACAGTTTAAAAAATACTCATATTTTCTCTTAAAGACATGTGTGTGCATATCTAAATGAACGGTTGTGTTCAACATTTATCTTAAGTTGTTCAAAGGAGATTATTGGGCTCCAAATATTTCCAGTCGCCAGTCTATTTCTGTCTGCATGTATAAACTTTCAGCATCAATATTCTGGTGAGCGATCTCCACCTGACACATTTTGGCAGTGCCTCGCTTGTTTATCAGCTTTAGGATGGTGGTAGCTGTTAGCCTGTAGAGCTGGGAAGAGTAGGATTTTTGTGGGTTGTGTTAATTTAGTGTTGAGGTCATTTGCCACTGTGTGGTGCTCACACTGGATCCAAACCCATTACTTCTTCTAACAATTAGGGCTGCTGGAAAAACATTACTTCATTGTCAGTGTTTGCAAAAGGAGAGAAGGGGAATATTGGTGTGTGCAAGTCTGAAACTGGTCTTCCATCCATCCATCTATCCATTTTGTTAACCGCTTATCTGATTCAGGGTAGCTGGAGCCTATCCCAGCAGACATACAGGTGAGGGGTAGATCCTGTACAGGTCATGAGTTCATCGCAGAGCAAACTTTTAATCCACTGTAGTTTATGTTGAATATTTTAATATTGAACTATAAAAACATCTGGATGTCTTATTTTTGTTCAGGAAGACTTTGTTTTGTATCTACTATAATTTTCTGCTGCTTAATTATATGTAGAACTCTGATAGTTATTGTCTTCTTATTAACTAGTACATTGATTTTGAACTATGCTAGCTCAACAGTTTGCATTACATTATGCTTTTAACTCTGTTTGAAAACATAAAGCTATGAATTTAGGAACTTGTTGCACCACAAAGTGTGAATGAATACATGCATGACCTCTCTTTAGGTGGCAGGGAGATCCTAAATCCGACAGTACTTTACACAGGATGGGATGATCACCCACCAGCTCTCTCTTGTGCCTCCCTCCCCCATCTTTCTTCCTTTCGTTACCGTAGTTACCAGCGGTTTTGTAGAACTGCAGACTGGCTAGTAAATTATGTGTGTGTGTGTGCTTTTCCTGCTTGCAGCTTGACAAAATAATCCATGCAGGCCTGCAGACACAAAGCACTGTAAGGGGATGGAAAATCCTGTGCTGGACACTTGCTTATCTCTGATAGTCTGCTGGAACCCTCTTCTTCACTTGCTGACTCAACATAGTTTTTCTATAGAATCCTACATTTTCCCTATTTTCTATGTTTATCTGTGTAAATAAATGAAAGAGATCTTCTACTTGCAAACTGCCCCTTTGCACCTTGTTTGACTTTTATTGGGGCATCAGCTGGGGCTTGTAAAACCCTGAAGCTGGCATTTCTCCTGGGTCAGCTTTAATTGTTTGATATGTGTTTATGTGCACATGGTACCGGTGTGCACACAGAGCTTGGGGCAGCCTGCTTCCCCATGAGGTTGCTTGCTATGCTGATAAAGAGCATAATGAAAATAAGTGCTATTTATTCTTTCCTTTATATAATGTAGTTAAGCACCAGTGACATTGAAATATTAAATGTAGTCTGTAATTGTTAAAAATATTTTTCTGTAACATCAGCTCTTGTGATGCTTCTCTTTCTTACAGTTATTACTGAGGTGTTTTTGTGTAATCTATTAACGCTATTTCTGGCTTAACATCACTTTTACATTATGTTGGACCAAGAAGCTAGTTATGCTTTGCTATCCTGCAACGTTTTTGACAGGGAAAAAATTGGATGGTAATATCCTGCAGGATTAAAAAACAAATCCACGCTTGCTGAAAGAAACTGAAAGCAAAGCTATTTTACTGTTGTGTCCATTAGTGGTGGTTTAGTTGTACGTTTAAATTTTGAGTCTGATTCATGTAAAAAGCTGTTTTTGGAGTCATATCAACTTATTTTACAGTAGTGCTGGAAATATTCTATGGAAGCTCAACACCTGCAGGATGTGCTGTGGGATTTACTTTTTTAAACTTGTTTTTAAATAATAGATTTTATGACAGACAATGCCCTAATTTTCCCAAATCTGTTTGTTTTAATTTAGTGAACATAGTATTACCTAATACTGTTATGCTGTGTAAATGAGCTATATACTTGCGCTTTGGTAAAGTGGGTAATACCGATGAGAAATGACGGAACATGATGATCGGAGATTAGCCAGGCTCAGATAAATGTGATTTAGCCACAATATTTTCACTTTGAAACAAAATATCCCTGTATAGTAGTAGCCTTCCCATGTGTGGATGACCAACTGAATCAGATCAATCTCTGTTGTCTTGTGTTTTCATGTCTTCACCCCCTTTTTTAATTTTTTTTTTACTAGTATCTAAAATTAGTTAGCATTTATTAGGGAATATATTTTCTGCTTGTGTTTGTGCAAATCATGTTGCACAGGAGCTGTAAGTACCTCTCATTTATATTGTTAATGAGATTAATCTCGGTGCACTTCCATCACTGATTGGATTAGGCGGCATGTTAAACAGAACACAACAAAAGCACATTTTTTTCTCATCACAGTGAAACGATGTTTTACTGGCATCATTGTTGCAGAATGAGATTGACCTTTCAAAAGGGACTTTTATATAAAATACTATGAATTAAAGATAAAGATTTTTCTGTTTGATTAGGAAATGTTAACAAATCTACCCTGGGTGTCATGGATCAGTGGTTTGACTGATCGGCATTAGGTATCAGGGCACTCAGAGCAGAGATGCTGAGCTTTATGATTACATAATGATTTAGAAAGCCAGTTTAATACTGGACCCCTGCTGAGCTGAATGAGTGGTTTGGGTGCTTGTTAAGCCATTGTATTTATTTAAAGCTGTGCAATTGTTTGTGAGTCTCCAGATTGTCTCACTGAACTGTCAATGAGCTGTTAGTCCCGTAATTCTCCTCTGCTAATCCAAATACCACAATGTGTTTAAGTAGTGGAATTCACACGTTACTAATAAGGGCTTGTGGGTACAAATACTGGAGTGCTGGTGTATTCTTATACTGTGCAATGCTTGTTATTAAACACTAAGCTATTGGTTTTTATTTTTCAGGACATTTTTGCAGATATTGAGATATTTGATAAACATTAACTAGAACAGTTTTAGTATTTTATTTCCTCCTAAATTTACAGAGTAAATGTGTAAAGCAGACAAATTTCTTTCTTTCTTTTTTATCTAATAAGCCCTTTATTCTTTCTTGTTGTTTTGATAAAAATCTCTATCTTTATTTGTTAGAAAGGTTTGGTCCCTGTTTCTCTTTGTCTTACCCAGAGTGCTCACATGTCAATGATTGATGCCCTGATGATGGCCTACACAGTGGAGATGATAAGTATTGAGAAAGTGGTGGCTTCTGTCAAGCGCTTCTCTACCTTCAGTGCCTCTAAGGAGCTTCCCTTTGACATGGAGGATGCCATGGTCTTCTGGATCAACAAGGTACAGAAAAGTTCACAATACTCACAGACCTTTAAGTTAAATACTTATATTCAAAAGTTTTCTCTGGGTTTACTCATTTAAAACTTTAAAATAGGGTTTTGGATTGTGGGCTAAGTGCCATGAGGGTTTTTTAAAGCTGGTTCATACTGACCTTATAGGCAACTGGTCCTTTTGAAGTCTCTAACTAGAGCACTAGAGCTAGTCCAACATATAGGAATACAGGCTCATGTTGCACCTAAATAGCTTGAAGGCCTGAGGCAGTGAAAGCAATGTCATAGTGTGAATTATCATAATGATCTACACCATCTTCTTTAGGCAAAGGAGACATTTCTGTTACTAGTAGATGGATCATATTATACAGAATATAATTACGTTTTAGTGATCTATCAAACCCACATGTTATATAGATTTTTTTTTTTTATTTATCAATGATTGATTTGTTGTGTATGCGTGTGTGTGTTGTAATTTTAGGTCATTAGACTGATCACACTCACCGATTTTAATTTCAAAATAATAAACAAAAAACAGGGTGTTTGTTTGTAATTGTGTAGAGTTTACTTTAGGAATTAAGCATAACTTAAGCATAAAAAACTGGAGAAACGTGACATTTTTTCTCATCGGTTTTCTTTAATCCTTTAAAGCCTATCACATTTTTTAATGCGTACTGTTTCTGAGACATTTTGCATCAATTTATGATAGAAACTTTACTCAAAACCCATTGTTCACCATATGATACTGATTATCTGGACCCTGGTGAATATCAGAAAGCAGAAGATTACAATTTGATCATTTTTACTTATTTCATGATATTAAATAGTAAATGTACATAAAAACAACTTTTTTCAGATTTTGTTAAAGGGTCATAAAGCGTTCACTGTTTTTGCCCACTTTGTAATCGGTGTGTTACGGGTTTAAAACTGTTATTTCTGTATGTGGAAGCAAGGAAAAAGCAACAGACTGGGTAAATGAGAGTAAAAATATTTTATGGTAGGGTATTGGGCAGTATTTATACACATTATTCTTGCTCATCTATAAAGTTTTATTTTGAAAGGAAAGTATTAAATACAAACGGTGTTCACTTGAGGTGGTCTTTATGTCTTTCAAAAAGGAGTTATCTTGCATAAAGCAGGGGTAAAGACTCCTTTTGAATCAGTCGAAGCAAACATGTCACTCGCATTCTTCCTCTAAAAGATAAACTTGCCAGCACCTGCTTAGGAATTATCGTGACATGCCATCAAGAAAGGAATTATAAGACCTCTACATTTTCCTCCCATATTTTGTAGAGTCCTCTGGTTCTTCTTTAGAGGCTAATATGTTTATATGTTTATTCAAATAAAGCCTACAATGCATCACAGACCAGGTTTAATACAAACCAGGAAGTACAAATATGTAGGATGTGCCTTTTGGTGACTTCAGTTGGTACCTTCAAAAACCCATTATATGCATAAACTTCAAATGAAAACGTATAAAATATATTATTATTTGTCCTGCAGGTGAACATGAAAATGAAGGAAATTACAGAAAGGGAGCACAAAGTCAAGCACCACCCTTTGGAATCCCCTAGTCATCAAAAGGTAAAGCCACTAAGTCTGACTTGTAGTTATGCAAGTCAAAAACATCAAATAACATGATTCCTTTGGAAAAAAAAAGTTCTCTCTGTATGCAACTGGGTCAGCAAAATATTGTGTCTAGACCAAATCCTTCTTTAAAGTTAAGATGAGAACAGTTTCTACTTAAAAGCATTTTGCACATCTGACCCTCCTCTTTCTTTGTTTACTCCGTAAGCAGATCTGATCCTTTTTCTGTGACCTCTGACCTGTTAATTTTTCTGCTCCTGTTCCTTATATGTCCCTCCCACCTCTCTTATCCTTGCAAACTGGATAGTCTCCCTCCAAATGGTATTGGAAGCTAGTCCCTGTAAGTTGGCTGCCAGCTCCCAAACACCCATTCTCGCCTCTTATCCCCCTTGCACGCATAGTTTTGTGTTGATGTGTGTGCACAGACTCCACCATGGCTCATTCAAGCTCATTTTGTGCTGCTTGTAGCCCATGTATTGGCAAGGGGGAGAAAGTGGACATTTCTTCTCCCCTTGTGATAAGTATATCACACAGGTGTGAGGTTATTTCAATACTTGTGGTGTTCAAAAGATATTTCTTTAGCTATGCTTTGTGTGCTTCCTCATTTCAAGCTCAGTTAGGCCATGTGACCTTTCTGTGATTAAGTGTATGTGGTATTTGCTTGTCCAGTGAGGGGAAAAAAAGAGCAAATCCCTGCCTACACCTCTTCTTTGTTTAACAGACCACTTCTTGTCACTGACCTGCTTTGTCATTCTCCTTCCAATCTTTCACTTTTGCTCTGACACACTCTCTCCTATGTGCCAACGGCCTCCACCGACACTATTTCTGCTCTGTGTGTCAGCCTGATGTCATGCCAGAGCTAGCCCTTTGCATGCTGGAGTTGCAGGATCTCTCAGAAGTGGTACAGTGTGTTCTAGCCTGGGGATAAACTTCCTTGTGTAGAACATGATGTGTAGTTGAGCCTATTGTCCTTATTATTGGCACAAAAGTTGCCTCAGTAGAGTTGATGTAGTTTTGTGGAGCACCCCTCAGAAAAAGTGTTGTGTTATAATATATGTGGCATAAAAACACCCTTTTTTTTATTTTAAGATTTAATAAAAATCACCTAATTATCTAAAATAATTTAGAAATCTGATGCAATTCAGTACAACAGTTTAGATGTTACTTGTTTAGGGTTTTTGTTTAAAACATGTCCATGCCATTATTACTTTTGCCTAAAACAACAGTGCATTAAAATCTAACATTTTAATAACTATAATTAATTAGGCAGCTTATTTGTTTTTTAAATTGCAATTTTAGTAATTAGCATAAAGGTAAATTATCACACATTACTGGAAACTGAGTGCAATAGTCTCAGTTATGAATTTGAGGCTTAACTTTGTTGTTCTGAACTGCATTGAATTCTGATCAAATGGCTTCTGGAGCTGATTTTTCTCTGTTCTTGTTGGAGACATTTCCTCTTTTAATCACAATCCAGCTATCTTGCACTGCTGCAAAAGTGATTGTCAGACGGACTACTCTTTAAGATGGTTTGTCCCAGAATAAATAAAATTTTAGGGAAGTCATGCAGACATTTAAAGTTAAATGCAGTAGTACTTGTTAGCAAAGTCTTATCAAACCTCCTGTAAATTTTAATAAAGATCTTCTTGTGATTTGCATTTATTTTCATTAATAACTATGTATATATGTAACTTCTGAAGTCTGCTGCATTTACTTTTATTACTGAATGAACCCATTTACTATTTAGTTACTTGGCTAAAAGATCACTTATTTCCCATGCAATAAGTGGGCCAGTGATTGCCCCAGTTTCAATCCCAGTCGATTGGTTAAACTGGGTTTTATCACTGACTTTCTCATCAAAACCAGTGGGATGCTGACCTTTCTTCCTCTGTTTCTGTCATGTCACAGCTCTAACACCTTCACCTTCATCTTCTCACACCTAATCAGGTTTTCTGGGTTCTCCCTAACTTTGGGTGTTCATGGTACAATTGTTCCTCTTCATTCAACAGTGTTTAAAAATATATATATATATATATTGGTGAGGAAGATTTATTCACTCCAATAAACTAATTCTTGCTGTGAATCTCCAGGGGAGAATCCTGACCTGACTGCAACATTAATTGGCTATAACAATAACTAAAGGAGACAGATTCATGGTGATAAACAGATTCACTCACTCGGATGTGAATCTGAATACAAAAACTTGATGGTTGTGTACTAGCCATAGCTTTTAGCTTGTTTCATTGTTTGTGACTTGCTGACAGTGCCTTTTGTTTTCTGATGTTATTATTTTCCTTCTCATAAATTCTTGATCATCTCCCCCTGCTGGTTAGGTACGGTATCGTCGGGAGCATGCTTCAGGTCACAAGCTGCCCTTTTTTCCACTTCTGGAAGACCTGATGAGGAATGTATGTGATGGAGCTCCACTGCTTACTGTAGTCCATTACTACTGCCCAGACATCATGAAGCTGGAAGGTATATCGTTCTTGATGTTTCACACACTCCATGCTTAGTTGTTACACACTGGGAATTACTTTCTGTAAAATGCATCTAACATCATCTGATTTCACCATGAATTAAATATCTGTGTGATTCAATCTTTGTTACTTACACATGGCTTCCATATCCAGCATCTCTGTGTGACATTTATAGCTATCTGGTCATTGAACTGTATCCTGATCTAACTGGCTCGCTCTGTCTGTCTGATCAGATATTTGCCTGAAGGAAGTCCCCTCTATTGCTGATAGCCTGTACAACATCCAGCTCCTCAGAGAGTTTGCAAATGAGTACTTGAATAAAAGTTGCTATCTGACAGCGGAGGACATGCTGTACTCCCCACTAGTGCTAAAGGTACAAAATCTGATCTATATCTAAATTGCAAAGTTAATCTTTTATTGAAGATCTTAAATGTTCATCATCCAGTTCTTTCACGCCACCACTTATTTGCATGTAAGTCTTTGTAACGCTGTGCTTGCTCTTTGTGTAGCACAATGTGATGGTGTTCATTGCTGAACTTTTCTGGTGGTTTGAAACTGTCAAGCCGGAGTTCGTCCAGCCCAGAGATCTCCAAGAGTTTAAAGATGGTAAGCCCAAATCATAGGTTTAAAGTTTCTAATGGGCTAAAATTTAGAAATTTATATACATTTTAAAATGTATAAACCTTTTAATCTACATGTTTTATTTCCAACTATTTGAAAGAACTTGTGAAAAACAAACATTTAAAGATTTTAGTTCACAATACTGTAATAAAAATCTCTTGAAAGTTCACCTTAAGTTTCCTTCTTTCACAGAAAGCTGTGCAATGGTTGTCTGTATCCTGTCACATGTGGTTTTGTTTTAAAGCCCTGTCCCTCAATGATGTGATTTCATTTAAACTTGACAATTCCCATATATTGGCACCTAGTCATAACAGAATACTAAGTGCAAAATCTCTTTAGTCCATCTCAGATTTGGATAGTATAATGAGTTCATTCTGGTCATGTGACATATATTTTAAACACCTATTTGGATTTTTATGAGACTTGTGAAGGTAAAATGTATTTAAAATGTTCTCAGACAAGACTGTGTTTGCACAGAATTATGGTGAGTGTGCAGCAGATCTGTAAGGTGAATGTAGCATCTCATAACTCATGTTGTGAATTTAAATAAACTGATCAGTGAGTTAATTTGTCCCAAATGTGCAGGGACGGAGTTGCGGGGATGATTTATCTTCATTCCCCTGTAGTGTCCTGTCCTAATAGGGATGAAATATTAAATTCTGATGCAGGGCTGGAGTTAGTTTGATCCAAAGCTCAGTCATTATTTGAAATTCTAAAGTTTGATGGTCAGTGTGTCTTCTTCTCAGCTCGAGCCATTACTCATCCCAAGAGTGCCCGGCCATCTGTGCCCATCTCAAACGCCACCAAGCGCAGCTTTCTACCCAGTCCAGGCATGTCTGATAACCAGAGCAGCCCTGAAGTTTGTAACAGGTACTTCCTGCACCACGAAGACTCTGACCTCCTGTAAGTCTCTGCTCACTTTCCTTTACATTCTCCTTCATCATGATAACACTGGATCTACCAGGGTGGGTAGATGAGCAGCGGTGCCATGTTTTCATCCTCATGTTTCCTTCATCTCTAACCCTCTGTATCACTTTGTACTGTGTTAAACTGGTTTCATGTGAGTCTTTGTGCTGTTTTTTCATACCACTTGCTTGTTTGTTTTGTTTGTTCTGGCTTGTTTATAGACTCTGTGGAAGCATAGCAGGAAGCATCACATTGGCTTAAATATGTTTTTGTGTTTGCTGTTACCTAAAGAATTCCTGCTAATTTCCTCTGCTAACAGAGATTTATTTCAGTTGCTATCGTTTTTGTTTTCTTTTAGTAAGGGGGGTCCAACCTTTAGTCCTTCCCATCCGCTCTTACCCCTCAGACAGAGACAACAGAAGCAACAAGGAGAGGACAGTGCAGGTAAAGATGAGTCTTGATGTGTTTTAGGAAGGAAGGTTTGGTTTCTGGTCGGTCATACTTTTCTTTTTCTTTCCCGGTAGGTCTGAGAAACCGTTCAAACTCTCTGACTCAAATGGATGGAAAACAAGCCAGAAGCTTGGGAACGTTACCAGAGAAGAGACAAAGGTAACTTAAAATAAATAATGATGGCAGTGATTTTACCTGATATGGTTGTAATATATGTCTCTATCTGCGCTTTTATTTGATGTCTTTCTGTAGACCACTTTCTACTCTGAGCCCGTTCATGTTGCATTCAGCCACAGACAGCGATGCAGACATGGCGTCTGTCGACAGCGTGAGTCTGGCTCGCTCCATTAGCAAGGACAGTCTGGCATCGAATGTCATCAATGTCACTCCCAAACACCAGACTTCTGTCCACCAAACTTCACATGCTGCTATGCGCAGAATCAACGGCCACAGCCTGCTAAGCAACGTCAATATCGAGGATGAGGAAGAAACTCTGGTGGCGGCTGCGATGAACGGTTCCAAAGCAGCTGTTGGAGTCAAAGCATCGTCGGATCCCAACGCATCGGACAGCTTTTACTTGGAGCCACTAATGCCTGCAAAGCTTAAAACGGCCAAAGAGAAGTCTGTATGCCTGAATAAGGAGGAGGAGAGTGGTGAGGTAAACCGTTCTGCAGGTAGAGGCTCTTTACGCTTGGATGGATCTACAGCAGCTGTTCGTAGAAAAGCTCCTTCCACTCTGAACCAAACATTTACTCCTTCCAGTGAGGAAGATGTGTCAGGAGAGCTGCCACAACAGCAGACCTGTTTCAGATCTGCCCTCAGCAGCAGTTTGGACTCATCCAAGGAGCCAGCTGATGGTTTCTACCTTCACTCGGATACTGAGGAACAAAAATGTGGCCAGGGCCTGGATGCTGAGCTGGAGGATCTGGATGAGGAAGAAGAAGATTTGGATGAAGCTCTTACTACTAAAGATGCAAACTATCACAGGAAGGCATTCAATGAAGATGAAGAATCAGCCAAGCTTCAAGAGGATATGAATGTGAAAGAGCACGAGGACAAGGACTATAACGGGGGCAGCGGTCGGTCCAGCCCATGTATGAGCACACACTCACAGAGCAGCAGCATGGCCAGTGGCAGTGTGCGCATGACTTCCTTTGCTGAGCGGAAAGCTCAGCAGCAGCGCTTTGGCAGCAACCATGACCTACGCTCCAGTGCCTCCAGCTCCCAAAGGACCACTCCCGATGGATCCGAGTGCAGTGGGCCCCTGGTTTCTTCATGGAGAGTTAAACGAGACCAGAGCCCTTCTTCTCCTTTGGGAGGATGCACACGTGCAGGTGATGGCAGCAGTGGTATGAATGTACTGACTTCTGAACTTGTTCAACTCCGCATGCAGCTGGAGGAGAAACGACGTGCCATTGAGCACCAGAAGAAGAAAATGGAGGTGTTGTCAGCAAAGCAGAGGCAGAAACTGGGTAAAGCGGCCTTCTTGCACATTGTAAAGAAAGGTGGAGGAAAGAGCGACACATTGCCGAACCCAGTTAAGGCTGACTCATTGAAAGATGAGCTCAACGGTCAGAAAGGACCATCAAGTAAAGATGACATGTGTGTTGATAATATAAGAGGAGAGAAAGAGATTGAGGGTGTTGTCTCTCATGGTGCCTTAGAATCAGAGAAGAAAGGGAACAGCGGAAGCTTCTATCTAGATGAAGAATTGGACCTAAATGAGTGCAGCCGCTCCATTGAGCTGCTGAATGAAGCCATCGGCAGCATCCAGCAGCAGATGATGCAGCTGTCACTGCAGCAAGAGATGCTGATGAAGCAGAATGTACAGTCTCCACCCGGTGCGACTCCACCTCCACCTCTCACTACCGATAAAAACGGTGACTCTAAGACTGGATCGAGTTTTCACTTTGTGGAGCATCTCTCTGGAACTGCTCCAACTAGAAAACCCCCCAAGCTGAGCTCAGGACGTAGCTCTAGGTCCAAACCATCAGAGCTGAAGATGGCTAAAGAGCAGAGCAGGCAGGCTTTCAGGACCCCCACTCCAACTCAGAGTGGATCCGAAACAAGGCAGCTGGCTGGAGGCAGGTCCCCCAGGGCTGAACAACCCAGACACCCCACAGCTGGAGAGACGATCGACAGGCCGGGATCAGGCCATGTCCGAAGTGCCACCTTCCGCCTTCACGATGAAGCAAATATGCGCCTGCCAACCCGAGTGGATCTGACATCGGTGATCGCCCCAGAAGTGGCCTCCGAGTGCCTGTCCAGCACCCTGAGGGAGTCTGTCCACAGCTCCTCAGACGGTTCGGGGAGAGAGACCTCCTCAGAGGAGATGCAACGCATCAAAGCCCACCTGATTGAGGTGGACCTGTCAGATCTGAAGCCCCCTGAGGATGAGGAGGGTGCTGAGGACAGAGCGACAGAGGGGGAAGAGGAAGACCAAAAAGCAGTCATGGGCTTTTTCTTTAAGGTAACTGGATTCTTATTTCATATAAATCTGAAGATGTGTGGAGCTGCTTCATATCGATGTTTAAACAGTCACACACTTAAATATTTGATCTGACAACCTTGAGCATAGATTGTGGCTCATATTCTTTGTGTCATCGTTGTAATACACTTCTGCAATGTCACATTTATTATCTAGAGTTGCATTCATTGCATTGTATTGACGGTAGGAGAGTCAGACCACTTCTCCAGCTCCTCTAGTTCAGGTCTGGACTCTGTGGTGGCGAGTACATGTTTCATGAGCCTGATGAATTCTGACATCATCATCATCCTGGAATATGCCCCCATACGCTGGTACAGTCGGCCTCATAGGCCTCTCTTCTTACCCCGATGCCTCCATCACTCTGGAATAGTATAAATCTAGACTCATCAGACCATAAAATCTTCTTTCACTGCTTCAAAGTGTAATCTTTATCCTCAATGGAAAACTGAAGACTTTCTTTTTGGACAGATGATGTATTTTATATGGTTTTATATATATATATGACATAAATTTAAGCTGAATTTATCATTTCTGCCATTTTCTCTTCCTTGGCTTGTGGTTAAAATAAACAGTATATTGTGAAGATCGAGCATGCCTATTGTTAAAGTTGTATGTGTTTCTGGTTCTGTTTTCTTGTAGGATGAGCAGAAAGCAGAGGATGAACTTGCTAAGAAGAGGGCTGCATTCTTGATGAAGCAGCAGAAGAAAGCTGAGGAAGCTCGACTTCGTAAACAACAACTAGAAGCAGAATCTGAACTCAAACGAGATGAAGCCAGGTAAAAGATTTCCTCAGCACCAACAGGAAGTTGATAGCTCATCATCACATAAAAGTGTGACATTCAGGTGTTTGCTTTCAACACAAGGCGGAAGGCCGAGGAGGATCGTTTGCGTAAGGAAGAGGAGAAAACGCGGCGTGAGCTGATCAAGCAGGAATATCTGCGGAGGAAGCAGCAGGAGATGTTCGAGGAGCAAGGCCTGGAGAAGCCCAAAACCCCCAAACCCAAGCAAAAACACAAACCTAAGTCTGTCTTCAGAGAAGAATCCTCTGGTGATCATTTTTCCAAGTGCTCTTCCACACGTGAGACTTTTCTGTCACTACTTTGACTTTTAGGAAAACGTCCTTTCTCTTTATCACAGTTATTATGAACTTTTCCTGCATGTCGTAGTTTAAAGCAGTAATACATGAAGGAGTGTTAATATGGTGTCCTCTCCACATAGCTGACAATCTGAGCACCGCTCAGTCAGGCTCCAGTCTCTCTCTGGCCTCTGCGGCTACAAATGAGGCTGACAGCGTGAACTCTGGAGGAGCCGGCTCTCAGCGGTAAGTAGTTTATAAAATAATCTGCACATTGTTCATCTACGGTGTGTCCATTTAAGCCACCATCGTGTTGTTTGTAACGTTGGTTAAACCTGTTTGTGCTTCACTGCGTTCAGCTGCGACTCTGTGGAGTCATTTCCAGGCAGTCGGAACCACAGCCGAGCTGCAGAAAGAGACTGGGACAACGGGTCCACTGCCTCTTCCATCACTTCTATGGCTGAATACACGGGTAACTACTCAGCTTTATATGATCCAAGGTTTTTTTTTACCCTTTTATCATTCATTGATGAATTATTTAAAATATCAGTTTATACTAAATTACAATCACAAGTTTGATCTCATGCCATGGAAATATGTCCACTTTGCGATTCCTTGTCCATCTGCAGGACACTGATGCAGAAAACCAGATGGATTTATAGAATAAAATGAGAGAAAGTTGTGGAATATTATGGAATTTACTCATATTGGGGGTGAACTGCTATCCCCACTATGTTTTTATGGTACCAAATAAAAAAAGCTGACAGGCTCCAGTCTCCCTCTGAATGTCACCAGTGGATCAAAGACCAACAGAACACGATAATATGGGATAAAAGGAAAACACAAGATTTGGGAGAAGATTAAACTAAATTTTGTGGGGAAGAAGTTTTATTGTGTTTTACATCTAACTGAAATGTTTCCTGTTTAGGCCCCAAACTCTTCAAGGAGCCCAGCGCCAAATCCAACAAGCCAATCATCCATAATGCGATCTCTCACTGCTGCCTGGCTGGAAAAGTCAACGAGCCCCAAAAGAACCAGATCTTAGAGGCGAGTCTTCTGCCTGATGGGTCGAAGAAATTTCTGCTCACTTTATTTTAATGTTTGCAAAAAGCTGTTTGAGAGCCTTCAAGCTGGATTATATTTAATGGATTTAAACACATTTTAAGCTGAAAAAAGGGAAAACTTGAAACCAGTTTGCACCAGTCTCAGGACGGCAGCACCCAGTTAGACCACATCAGGCTTTAGGTCTTCTTTTGGATTCACCGTCTTCTATAAATGTTGAAATATTTGATAAACTTTGTCTGGATATTAGTTTCTTTCACTCTTCTGTTTAACCTGCTCTCTCTCTCTCTCTCCAGGAGTTGGAGAAGTGCGAGTCCAACCACCTGATGATCCTGTTCCGTGATGGCGGCTGCCAGTTCAGAGCGCTCTACTCGTACTACCCCGACACCGAAGAGATATTAAAGGTGACTGGCACCGGACCCAAAAGCATCAGCAGGAAGATGATCGACAAGTTATACAAGTACAGCTCGGACCGAAAGCAGTTCACCGTCATCCCTGCCAAGACCGTGTCGGTCAGCGTGGACGCCCTGACCATCCACAACCACCTGTGGCAGGCCAAGAGAAGCGCCGTACCAAAGAAAAGTGGGAAATAACAGGCTGCTCTTTGGACCGCTAATCTGGCCTGGGAATCTACCTGGGAGAGTCCATGTGGGGACGTTGGACATCTGGAGACTGGATCTAAGCAGAAATAAGGGACGATGTTCATGTGTGGGATCTGAGGAAGCAGCCCTGTGATGTCACTGCAGTGGGTTAGGGTTTATTTTGGGTCTGGCTACGTTTTCAGGCGACCATAAAGCATGTGGCATTGTTTTGTTTTCCGTATTTCCATGTGGTGAATGTTCATTTTTACAGGAAGTATTTATTAGTTCAGCACTGTCCCTGCTGGGCGCGGCGCTGCGGCGCTACAACCCTACCCTCTGCCTCCATGAACGCCGTTCCACTTTGGATACATGTAAACCTGTACGCGGGGGCTTTTCTACAAACCCTGTAGGACTGCTGGACCTCTCCACTGTCCCAGCAACAGTTTGGTCCCCTTCCAGCAACTGTCCAATCGGGCTGGCTGTGCCGGTTTTCTGCCTCACCAGGGATCTCCCAAAACAAAAAGGAAAAAAGACACAAAAACAAAACAAACCAAAACAAACCTGCTGCTCTTAACTGTCTGCAGTCTCCCTCAGACATCTGTTGGCCTTTCATGCATCATGGTACTTGCGTCTATTTATCCAACCGCTTTTTAACCGAGACGCTGATTGTGTAGCGCTGGATGTGTGTATGACAAGAAAAACACACAATGGTCATTTTAAATAGGTTTTGTTTAAACCTCGTTTCTCTGAAGAGTGTTGAAATGATGGGAAATGATGGACCTCGGTACAGAAATGATGCTTCTTTAGTTTGTTTTTAGTCATTGAAGCGATGTGCTAAAGCTAACGCTAAAGCTAACGTTATGTTTTCATCATAACAGGATTTCTCTGATGTTTAGAGCTTAGTTGTGTTTCTTCACCGGGCACTCTTTAATTGTCCTGTGTATTTAAAAAAACAAAAGACAAAAAAAGGTGCACACATGAACACTTGTTGACTCTTTCATGCAATGTACTACCCCCCTCCTCCCCCCACCTCCTGTACCTCCTGCAGTGTTTATTGTCCCATCTTTATTCACACAAGCGGCTCTCACTCCTGTTGTTACGGGTTCTTCCGGGCTGTAAACCCGTTCACATGACAGTATTTCATACATTCAGAGCAGGGTTTATGTGTTTGGGATGGGGGGATGGGGGGCTGGGCTGTGGTTCAGTTGTATATCAACATTAAAGAACATTCCTTCAAGGTGTTGACCAACACTGCCACATTGTCTCTTCTCTGTCTTCAAAGTGCATTTCTTCCTTTTTTGCTTTTACAAACCTTCACTGGCCTCGAGAACAACAGAAGTGTTGCACGAGCACTTTACTTTGTTTGTTTGGATTTTTAACATGGCTTTTTTGTTCCCAGAACTAAACCAAACACTAAGATTTAATACGGACCGTGAGAAAGGAAGGGCCTCCACTGATGCAAAACTACTGCCGACTCTAAAAACTATACTTGATTTGTCATTTTGCTGCATTTGGATGTTTTGGGGGGGCGTGGGGGGGTAGAGGTGGTCGGCCTTTTGATTATATTTGTGTATATTTTTATGTTTGCTACAAGATTGTATTGGCATTTGGTCATCATTTTTGTTACACTTGTGTAATTTTCATCCATGTCGATTTTATCTTTGGTCCCATGCCATCTATTTATTTTTTAAAAATGGACGCACTGAAACTAAATAAATTCTCAAGTGAATAAAAGTCACATTTTTCATTTCCATTTTCTCATGGCTTGGTTTGTCCATTTGTGTGAGTGAGCGTTTTTCTTTTGCTGGTTGTGAGCGACGCTGTTTTATTGCCATCATTTCACTGTGAAAAGCCTTCAGTGGCTCCTTCAGGACGCTCTGCAGCCACGATGAGCCGTTTCTAACTATACGTTTTGAAAACAGCTCCCTGGAAGCAAAACTTCCTCACACTTCATCACCCAACTGGAACTGTTGACATCTCACCAGCGGCGCTCGTATCCATGGTAAACTCTCATCTGCCATGGAAACTTTGTTTCTCTGCATACCTGGTTGTTCATGTGAGCATGAAACTCGTACAGTCACTCGTGGACCTGCCATCCATCCGATGTGTCGACATGAAGGGTGAGTCGTCTTATTAGTTATTTGTACTGTCAGTAAAAGCTTTAATGAAAGGAAACTGCCTCCTCGCAGGTGTAGCTGCTCTTGTTTTGATGCTCGCTCAGACGTGTCTGGGTCATCGGTGTGAAAACGTAAACGGAATTTTATTCTGCAGGAACATCACATCAGGTAAGAACTTTAGTTTTTATGCTCTAAAGCATTTCCACTTTGCCCTTTACACAAAGCTTTGGGGTTATAAAGCTCAACAAACTTTTTACAAATTAGGATAAAACGGAAAACATTTTATTCTGATTATCTTCAGCAGCAGCTCTTATATCAATGTGCAGGTTTTGTTTGCCAGGATGTTTTCTAACTCATCTCTTCCAAAGATCAGCCAGAGATCAGTTTTTCTTCATTGTGTGGTAAATGTTAAGCTCCTCCTGCAGGACAGAGCGCTCCTCAGAAAACCTCCTGGATGGTTTGGATGACCTATAACCTTTGGTAGTTGGATATATTAAAACACACACTGTTATTTATGTGACTTTTTCATGCAACAACAGAAAAGCAAGAAGCAAATTGAAAAAGACCTGGAACGTGTTCATGCAAACAGATGTGAGTGTAAACTCCTAACATTTATGCTTCTCTACTTAGATTTTGACTCTGGTTACCAGACTCTCATTATCCTCCAAAATAATGTTGGAGAAATCAACTCTTCGGTATTACAAAACGGGAACCTCGTCTCCATCACCTGCCTCAGGATGAACGCAGCGGGCATCACAGGAATTGCTGAACAGGCCTTCAGCTCCTTCAGTCACCTCACAAATCTCAGTTTAAACCAGAACATGCTGCAGCAGATTAATACCAACTGGTTTGCAAACCCTGCTATCCTCCGTGAGCTCAATTTCACGAGCAATCTGGTTGAAGTTATTGATGAATTCACAGTTAAGGCACTCACAAACCTCACAAATATGAGTCTGAAAAACAACCGCATCAGACATGTTCATCCACAAGGTTTTAGCTCTCAGAGCTTGTTGGCTGAGTTGGATTTGTCTGAGAACAGACTGACGTACGTCTCACCGGAAGTCTTCCAGTCCCTTAGATCTCTCAGATCCATCAAACTACATAAGAACCCTTGGAACTGTTCTTGTGATCACAAGGACTTTGTGCTCTCCATAAAAGGTGTGTGAATACAAAGCATATATGTAATCAGTGTCTAACCAACATTTATAAACCCGAAGCTGCTTTTGTCCTCAGAGCTGAAGAGCAAAGCAAAGCTGTGTGAACCATCAAGTGTGACCTGTGAGACACCTCGTCCTCTGATGGGTCGACCAGTGTGGAACGTATCCGTGTGTCCAGTTCCACCTCCGTCAGCGATGCCCACTCGCCCAGCAGCAGTGCCCACATCAACCGGTACAATCGTTCTGTCTGAGTGCATTTCTTTAGTGCAGCATCTAAACGTTGGTCTATTACAGCCATCATCAAAGATACTGTACTTTTGGCTCTGCTCTAGTCTCTAAACTCTTTAAATGTTACATTTTTTTTCTCAGTGGCACTTTCATCAATGCAAACATCCGTCCCAAAACAGCCCACAGATGCACCAACAACATCTGCCTCCTCTGGTATATCAACATGTAACTCAGCTTGTATTTAACATATTATGGGCCAGGTGTATCTTTAATTTCTGCAGAGGAAGTTGAGACGACTCGTTCATCACTGCAAACAGCAAAGACAGAACCCTCTGTCCTTCTAAAACAGGAGACCCCAGCTCTGGTCCTCAAGGGCCACAATCCTGCAGGTTTTCCATTTATCCCTGATCCAGCACAGCTGAAGTCATTATACTGAACTTCATTGGCTTTTGTATCTATTTAATGAAAGCCAGGTGTGTTGGAACAGGGACAACCTACATAAAGAAAATCTTCAGGTTTGCGGTCCTCGAGGACAGACTTTAGACATCCCTGTTCTCCAATCATTTTTAGAACTACTTAAGAACTTTACGTTATTGTAGCTGTAGTTACTGTAATTACGACACCGACGGCCCCACGCAACAGCTTAGGTACTTCGGCAAATAGCTCAGGAACCACACTACAAAACTTAATGCGGAAAATTGCTGACTCAAGTATGCTTTATGAGCGATCTATGGTGAGCTTGTGCCAACGCTAGCCTTTTAAAAAGGTTTTTCACTCGAGCCGTTAAGTGTGGCATGTGTTCCTGGACCTTCTCATGTGAAATACACCACGATACGTTTATTGTTTGTTACATTTTGTTATTAAATATTGTGTAAAATATGTTAACGGAATTCCATATTGATGTAAACAATAATTACTTGCGGTTGGTCTCTTGACCAATGAGATGCTCTGATTTCTTCTTCTTTTTTTTACGCTGACGCATGCAAAGATCAGCGTGAGTTGAGATAGTTACCTTCCAGTTTAGAAAAAAACCCAAAAGAATAATAATCTCAAATGGCCAAAACATAAAGGCAAATAAACATTTAGTAACAACCTTTGAACGTGAAAATGAAAATGTACACAAGCTTCACGCAGAAAACCGTTAAACGTTTTAAAAAGTGGCACAAGTTAGCTACAGAGAAAGAGAAAGGAAAAAAACGAGTGAAAACAATGTACAGTACTGTACTTTACATATTGTAATGGCTGTAGTTACGGGCTGTGGCCACAAGAGGGCAATGATAAACTCTTGTGGTTTAAAATTGTATTAAAAGTATCGAGTTCAGATCGAATATCGGTGTTTGATTAGTGGTCAGTCATATAGGCCTACACGAACAATGCAAACAACTAATACTAACTAATTCAGGACTGTAGTTGTTATCAGTTATTTGGATAGTTCATGCATAACTGGCTATAATGGCACCAACGTGTGGTCACAGTGCGAAACATTGTCTAAATATCAGTTTATATTTTGTGCTTATATTTCTACAGTTTCAAACTTTATTTTAAAAATACTAAAATAAACTAATGTTTAAATGTAAATCTAGTCATTTCTTAATTTGTGATTTTTATTTTTATTTAGAAATAACTCTAATGGCTATATAACAAAAATACATTTAAAACTATATCATTATCACCTGACTAAATTTTTGCTGGTCACATGGAAAAATATTTCCTAAAATGTCCAGAAACTAAAGAATTTTCTGACAACACAATCTTTTTTTTTTCATCTGTAATGCAAAATGACTAATTTCCTACAGGGTTTACATGGCAGCGTTTTTATTAATCTTCTAGTCGTTTCTTTTGTCTATTGTTCTTGTCAGGAACTTTTAGGACACCCTTTCTGTCAGGTACAGATACCTCCATCCACCCCAAACTCACCTGTACACCTGTAACACCTTCTAAAACTACAGGTGCTCATGGTGGGTTTGAGTCCTCTCAACCTCTCCCTAATAGTGAAATGCTGAAACACTAATGATCTGCATCTGTTCTCTCCCAGATAGAAATCTTGTCAGTACTCTCATTGCTGCGATTGGTATGTTATGCATTCATTTTCTGAATATTTGACTGATTGTTCAGAAAAATCTGATCATATTAACAAGATGTTTCTGCTATTGTGCTTCTGCAGCAACTCTCTGTGTGCTGCTGTTTGTCGTTTGCTTCCTGGCTGTGCTATACAGACGAAAACGCAGCAACAAAACTGTGATACCTGGGTGTCAAGAGAAGAAGGAGTTGGAAGAAGACATCACTTCTGGTGATGATCTGGCTACAGATGGCTGCAGAGATCCTGAGATGGCCTGGAAAAAATCATTACCTGGAGTCCGAGCAAAGTCGGCAAACGCTGTCATCCTTACTTCTCCTTTTGGTTCATCTGAGGAAAACAAAGTGACTTTCCAGACAGAGGCTCCATCTGAATCCTCAGAGAAACCAGAAGACGGAAAGCAGACACTGGAACTTGAAGGTGAAGCAGTAACTGCTGGAGGGGGTATTCAGATAAAAAACCAACCCACCACAGACACAGTGAAGGAATATGAGGGGAGAGAAGATGATGATAAGAATATGTTTGAAAACACAGAGTGTGTTTACATTAGCACTGACATGGTCCCGTATCTGAGCATCGGGACAAACCAGAACAATCCCAGTCCTGCAAAAGAATCCCCTCAAGAGCCAAATCAAAAGGCTCAGATGACTAAAGTTATGAGGAGGATTTCCACCTGGCCTCCCACTGCAGCTCAGTGGCAGGCACAATGTAAAATGAAAGACAAGGAGGAGGAGGATTGTGAAGGCATCACTGTTTGGACACAAAGTGAAGCAGTAAAGTGCCCAAATGAGGTGGGGAAGATCACAAACAAGAGGAATCAACCTGAAAGGTCTGAGTGGTGTGAGCAAAATCCCTCAGAAGCTCATGTGGATCTAAAGGATTCACTCATCCTCGGGGACTCGAACACAGAGACGCAGCTGAAAAGGGGGGAGATAGTCAAGGACCCAACCCCTGCAAGACACACAAAAATCAAAATCAGTCCAAATAAAGAGCTGAAATCAGCAGAAAATCCCCCAAACAAGCGCAGCAGCAGCAAGACAGAGGGAAGATCAGACCTAAAGCGAGCTGCAACCAGCAGGCTGAAGACTGAAAGCAGAGCTGCAGGCTCAAAGGCTCCCTCTGGTGGGGCCTCACCAGACGATGAAACACTGCTGTCTGGAAACGAATACGCCTTCATGGACCTGCTGCATGAAGTGGCTCAGAACAACGGCCGCTGGACCCGAGAGAGGTGGAAGCAGATACATGTGAAAAAGCAGCGCCGATAGAACAGAGTTCTTTTGTTTTCTCTCTATTTGCTGCTTTAATCACAAACATGTTTATTGAAGGTAATATTCTGATTACTAGTAGAACTCAGTCTGAATTAAAGAGCACATATAGTTTTAACTTGTATGTCAGTTTTCTCATGGGATTTCTAAAATGTTTTTCTCACAAAGGAACCGGCTTACCAACAAATAATATAAATACGAGCTGTCCCGCTGAACCAAAACTCTGACCCTGCAGGATTTTAACCACTTGTCAGCAGCAGGCTATAAACCCGCTGTGAGCGTGCACCATGGCTGACAAATCAATTAAACGGGACATTATTGTTCAAAAGGTGGAAAACAAAGCTATAAAACACTTTAACAGCAAACTTACTTTACTTGTTTGAAATTACAAATATGTCCAAACATAGAAATAAGCAGAAAAAGTGAGCCCCCCCTCCCAAATGTTTTTACCCCTAAAATGTAACCCAACACATTAATAAAAACCCAAGATCAACTCAAATCACTGGATGTTTGTTTTTACTTTGAAGAGCTCAAACAGAAGCACATCTTCTCAGTCAGTGAGTGGCTGCATGCAGCATTTATTTGTTCATGTTCGTATGTGAAGAAAGAAACTTCTCATAAGAAATAGTACAAAATGGATTAACATCTTTTCGACAACGACTCAAAACAACAAAATGAAGGAAAACATAATGCATAACTTCTGGTAACACCTGGACAACATGCATGTTTCATTCATGTAAATACACAGTATCAAATAATGGCTCTGACTTGCAAGCAGTTGACTTGAATATGTTTTCTTCTAGAGGCAGAACATCACACTGCATGTTCTGCTAAATGTATGAAATCTTTAGTTCTTGGGAAGCTTTTATATTTAAACATGCTTTTTAGAGATAACATGCCCCTCGTGGTATTTAAGAACGGACATCAGGAGATATGAAGTGATGCTGAAGGATAGGTAGTGAGGACCCTGAAAGATGTACCATGAGCAGATCTGCACTTGTAAACCTCCAACACTGTCACTTACACCCCATATCTCCTGCCCTGTAAACCGTCACATGTGAGGGGCCACTTAGCAAAGATCAACGGTGGGATTTCTAATCAATCCATAACTGATCCAGTATTCTCTGACACAAAAACACGTAAAAGCACACGCCAAATAAAGCTTTGCAAACATCTGCAAGGTGAGTCGTGCTGATGAACGCATGTTAAGTTACTGCACGTTTCACTTTCTTTGCTTCGTAAGAATGAATACTGTCCACCGTCTTCCACAGATTCAGATTAAAGGGTCGTGCTGTTGTGCTCTACTTGTGACCACAGAGCTTAGTGCAAAAATAGTTCAAGTCCTCTTTCCTGACACAAAATAAGCCTATAGACAATAAATATAAAGTTAATATTTATAGTGATTAAACTTAAATATACAGCTGAAAATGAATTGAGACCAAATACTGATGATGCTGCATTTACAAAGTGTGGCATGAAGCATTTGCAAAGCCGAACATTTTTTCAGCTTGTTCTGAATGTTTAAGAAAGAAATCACAAACCAGTGAAAGACAGGACTCTTCCAAACATCCTGCTACCAGTCACAAGTAAGCTGAATTACAGTTAGGACACTGGCAGGTCACTTTAAAAATAATGATAAAGTTCAGTCAAAATGATTTACCAGTAAAAACAAGTTTGATAAGAGTCATTTAAAATGTTTGATATAATAAATTTAACCTGTTTTAAGTTGATATCATCGCCATACAGTTCATTAAAAACTATCCGTAATCACCAGATCTCTGAAGTGAAGTCAAATGACTGTCTTAAAGTGCAATACCACTGCCTGACACTAGGGGCAAGCTCTGAAACATATCTGCATTATGCATCTCGGAAAATAGAAGTTTTACACATTTCATTCATTTTGGTCAGCCTGCTCAAAATGCTTATGGAAATAATGACATGATCAAACAGAATTAAGCCATGAAGAGAGAAGTTTTGCCAAAACAGGTAGTGTAAACATCCATATATGGTTACGTCCTGTTAAAAAAAAAAAAAGCAGAGAAACATTAAGATAATAAACATCAAACTATCGTCCTGAACATGATAGAGGCAGTGATGTAAACATGAAGCAACAACTAGCAGATAACTTAGTTTTAAAATCCCAAAAAGAGAACATTTTTTAGAGGTCAGTAAATTAAAACATTTTGGATGCTAAATGTTAAAATAACTAATTAGAAACGGTTTCTTACAAGTTTGTTGTTAGCTGCGTCAATTAGACTAAACCATACATTAATGTGATTTTAGCACTGGGCCGAGTTGAAAACCACTTTAGCATAAACACATCAAGCTAAATTTAGACTGCTTTCAACCCAACAAGTTTAATTCTTTCATTTATATACTAAATTTAAATAAAATAAATAAATAGAATTTTAGACACTGTTGCAGAGATACAAGGCAATCCTCCAGTAGTGTCTCCTCATTTTAGTTCTCAAGCACCACTGCCCTGCTTGTCTTCATATTTGTACTATTAACAATTAAGTTAATTAACACACCTGATTCACATAATGAACCTCTTAACTAGCAACTAATACAGGTAAATTAAAACATGTAGGGTAATGGTTTGGAAACAGCTTCACTTTCTGCACAAACACCTTTTTTAGTGTTAGCAATGCTAAACGGCAAAATATCCAGCTGTTACAATTCGGACATGATCTGAAGCTAAGCTGATGATCTGATAGTATATGGCCACTTTAATGAGTATGGCTCATAAGAAAACTTTTAATTATAAACGAAATAAAACTTATTTCACACCAAAATATGTAATAATCACCGATAATCATTTAAAATACTTTGCTCCACCATGATAAGTGCTTAATGAGATGTTTTACATCTAAAAATAAACCCTGACATTAAGTGAAACATTATGAATAAATATAAAAAATATTTTGGGTTTAACAAACAACTCAACGCTCAAATATGTATAAAAAAAGACAAAAAGCACAGCTTTTAGCACAGCAGATAGATTAGTTATACTGAGTAATGATGTGTGTGTCACCAACATCAGGAGTTTCTGAATGACCTGAATTTCCTCTTTAATTTAAGCTTCCTTCCTCCTCTGCACCAGCAGACATTACATTCAGGTCCTAAAACTATTCACACGGGTGTCCCAGAAAAAAGCCGCCTCACCTACAAATAATCTTAACAGTATTTACAAAGCAAACGAGATGGCACATACCTGCAGCAGACACGACTAGGGATGCTGCTATGAGCTAACAATATGAACTTCCCAACAAATTAGCACAAGTAAAAGAGAGAGAAATGCTAACTTGGCTGATAACAGCGCCACTACATCGTGCACATTCATGACAAGTTTTATCATAAAAAAGTTTGTGCTTGTAAAGAAAATCCTGAAAGGTGAGGTAATAAATTAAGGAAAGTGCACATGCACTGTAAATTCTTAGTAAATGCTTAAAATATGGATAAATTCAGAGCATTACTTTTGTCTTCAGGAAATGTGAGGAATGAGGGAGAGGGTGCAGTTATCCTAATTTAAAGTGAGGCTGTAAAAGAAGTTGCAAAAGTCTTGGCATGAGGGCAGCTTGAGCCCAGAGCAAAACATGCTGAGTGACATCAAATCATGTATATGAGACGTCCTTAAACCAGGAAATGATGTCTCAGTGTCATTCAGAAGTGTTCTTAGGTTGGGAAGAGGAAGCTGTTTGTCGGATCTTTGTTCCAGATGGTGTCATAAAGCCAAAGGGTTTGATCATGGCAGGGGTTTGAGGGGACTGTGGTCGGTACGAGGCACTCTTCATTACTTCTCCTGTAGCAGCTCAGAGGGAAACATCCTGTCCATCCGGTCGTCTTTTAAGATGGAGATAGTTTCTGGTCGGAGGCTGAGAGCATGTGAACAGTTATTCTGAACTTGAGTCAAGCCTGGAACAGTGTGAAACACACACACACACACACACCAGCCCTGTCAGTCTAGACGTGGCTTCGAGGTTAAGGGTCATGGCTTCTGGCACTGAGGTCGTTTCAAAGATGAGTCTCGTCTTTTGACTGTGTGCCAAAGTCCTGCTGGTTCTTGGTGCTGCGAGCTTGCCCTACTTGTGAGTCCTCTGGCATGTGTGCCAGCGGGTCAGACCGGATAATATACCTGGAAAACCAAAGTCAGCGTTAACAAATACCTGCCAGAGTGTGGCAAGAGTAAAATCTCAAATTGTTGTTTACTTTTTGCTTCCTGCTTCAGATACATGTGCAACTGTAAAGCTGACTTTTAGCTTTATGATGCTCATTCGTTTATTACACTAACAGGATTATTCTGCAACTCAGGGGTGTGCAAAGTCTGTGTCAAAGGTCGCTGTCCAGCATATTTTCATGCTGCATCACCTGGTTTATATTAAATAGCTCCAACAGTCCATAAACAATGCACGAGGGTTTATTTGACTCAGGTCTGTTGGAGAAGGGATACATGGACAGCCTGCAGTATTGTGGCCCTTGAGGACTGGAGCTGGACACACCTGGTGTTATAAATGAGTTTTGCTTGGAAACATTTGCATTAATAGGATTTTAAAAAGTTACAGCAAAGGAAAAAAATAACCTAAAATAACAAAAAAAAAAAATACAGACGACTATACTGTAAAATGATGCATGCAGCTATGAAACCAAACATTTAGGAGAGATTTTATTTGAACAGGCTGAAGCCAGCAGGCCGGGCCTGCATCTTACTGACTGAATGTGACTTTGGAGCTGAATTATTACCTTAAAATATTCTAAGCTGCTTGTATGATGCAGACATATTTAAAAAAAATGTGAGTAATGTTACCCAGCAGAGACAAACAGACCCTTACACAATGTCGTTGAGCTCCAACATGGTGTCAGGAGGGGGATTGATGAGGACGTAGGACAGCGTGTTCTGGTGGTCGTTCATTTCATCTGTAAAAAGAGGCAGAGGAGACCTTCAGAGCTGTTCTAGAGCCCTCCTTCATCCTCCTCCATTAGACAGCACATCAGCCAGGAAATGTGGTTTTACAACAGTGAAAACATGAGTCTGTTTCTAATCTCTGTCATAACAAAAGCAAAGTAACCCACACTGAGAAGACGAGTCACATGGAATCCTAAACAATTGCTTTTATCTGAGGAGATTGTGCATTCTGTAATTTTTACTCTATATGTTGGATTTTATGTCTTGAAGTGTTGCATTGGTGGGATGCCGAAACATGTAGTGAATTGTTATTGGGTTTCTGTTAATTCTACTGAATATGGACATACATTCACTGACTTTTATGTTATTTGTGTCACGTGGTGCTTAAATAATAATAAGAAGTGTGAAAGTCTGGAGATGCTTTAGGTGACTGAGAATTGACTTAATGGGCTTTTCAGTGTAAAATCAGCAACTTCATTGGAAATTAGATCATGATATGTCTTTGTGCTTTATTATCTCTACAAAAAGATAAAAGTCCAGAGCATCTGCAGAACTGTACTCACATCCATATCTAAAGCAAACAGCTGAAGTTGAGTCCAATTAAATATTAGTTATGTTTTTCTGCTGTATATAAATGTGCTAAATATTTAGATTTATGAAAACAAAACTGATCTATTAAAGCCTTAAAGTCTGATTTGCAAACATTGTGTGTATTAGTTATTATCTCCTATAACTGGTTAATGTTTTTCTTCATGTCACCCTGCAGCTAATGTACTCACCAGGAAGCAAAAGAGACGTATCTAATCCATGACAGATGGCGGTGATGCTCTCGGGGCTTGGTGCTGCTTTGCTTAATTCACAGTTATTATGTTTTTAGATCAATAAATGAGTAAATACTTTAAGGTCCAGCTGGACGACGCTAACCTTTAACGCACGGGTTTATCAAAGAAAAAGCACAGATAATGTTTTGGAATATCCTGAAAGTAATAATTCAAAGATGTTTTCTGAGCTAAAGACTGAAATAGAGAAAATCCATGATGCCAATCCTCCGCTTAACACTTAAACCTTTAATAGAATAAATTATTGCCTAACAAGGTGCTCATTCTAGCTGTAAAAACACAGGCATCCTATAGTTTTTACCACTCACATGCAGTACGGATCTATATTCTGCAGGAACAAAATTATATGCCTAACTCACTTGTTTAAGCAGTTTCTATAATCTACTTTAAGTGCAGCACAGAAACATGTGATACGGTTTAAAATCATAAAATATGAAGATGTATCATTTTTTAAATCCTTTCGGACAGTAAAAAAGTGTATCTTATGATTTACTTAGTATTTAAACTCAGTTTTCACATTTTAATCCATTAATCAAACCTTTCCATCTTCTACAACAAGGTAAAATGGTTTTTATCAGCATTTAAACATTTACAATAGTTATTGATAACTGTGACATTTAGTTTGATTGCTTCCACAATCTATTTAAACAAACTCATGTTTCCTTTTATTTCACATCAATAAGGAGAGCCTGAGTAGCCATTTATTTTCCAGAGGAGACGTTACTGTGTGTGTTTATGTCTGCATGTCTGGAGGACACAGTGGCTCCTACTTATGTTCTGTGATGGACGGAGGAAAAGAGAGGAGGGCTCCATGACAACCCACCTGCTTGTGGCCCTTTACAAAGCCAGGCGGGGGGGTGGGGTGTTGTGGAAGAGAGAGAAGGGCTGACTGTTACTGACAGGGCACTTTGTGGAACAAGTGGAGGCCCACATGCTGCCTGCTGACTCAAACAGCGACCCCCCCCATGCGCAGATTCAGAACGGAGCCCACATGCAGACAGCGTCCGCGGCTACATGACAGTTACCCCCTGCAGCACATCCCCATTTTTCTTTTTCGTTTATGCCCTGCACATTCCACACTGGACCAGCCGGCCAAGGTAAGGCAGCAAGTTGCCATGCCAACAGATGACACAGTCCCACCGTAGTCCCCCCCCCCCCAACCCAGAGGTGACATGTGACACAGACACAGACGACATGCTCCAGCATCCGTCAGACTGGACCAAAGGCAGAGCGACTCAAACCAAACTGAGAGTGAAGCAGAACACATCAGGAGTGTGAGAGTGGAAGAGGTCATACCTGCTGCAGGATGTTCAGCTCAAAGTTTCATCTTTTCACTTTAGATTTCATTCTCCTCTAATCCACAACACATTTGATTGCTCAGCATATTAAATGGGGGTTATACCATGGCCACTGGTTCAAAAAGTAAAAACGATAATTATGTATTTTGAGCTGTGCCTAATCCTTTTCCTCAGATGTGCCAAATTTTTCTGAGCCTTTAAGAAGCTTCCCAGTCTCTCTTAGCAGCGCCATCATTGCCATGGTTGTTAGCTGACGGCAACACATGTAGATGCAAAGACACAGCAAAAATGACTTTTTGTGTTTAAATTGCTTTAATGTTTTCTTCTTGTTGTACTGCCTCCTGTCTGAAATCCCAGGCTCAAAATCAATTAAGCATATATTTATAATTAGTGCTTTATGTACAATGTTGGCTTTAAAAGAAAAAAATGTGAGAGGAGCTCGCATTGTGTTACAGTGTCATAGTAAATGCACCAGTGACACAGTGGAAACTTTAAAAGCTTATTTCTATCGTAAGGAAAGCTGGTATTTTCAGTGAGAACCAGCAGCCCAGTTCAGTAAAGTAACATCCAATAAGGAACTGAGCAAAAGCAGAAGTTAGAAGGATGTTTTGATTAAAGGTGTTGCTCAGGTAAATATCTCAGGTAGCTATCATCTAATGCTGATATTTCATCTCATCAGAGAATGAAAGGATGTCCCCAATATTACTGTAGGTCCCAATGTCCCCGAATTCACTGTAGGTCCCAATGTCCC
>JBAMIG010000012.1:5652713-5697512 GCA_037177335.1 Kiunga ballochi
CCCCCCCCCGTGACCCCATTAGGGACAAAGTGGTAGATAATGGATGGATGGAATGGATTTGATTTAAGGCACAGTGACAGGACAGATACTTCAATGAGATTACTGACACACCTGTGTGTGTCTATGTGTGTATTAGATTTATATTTATCTAAACTCTTTTCACAACAAAGCAGAGTTCAGCCTCACAGGTGTGTGTTATCCCACCTGGTAAAGCAGCGTATCGAGCATACTAATACTGAACACCCTCCCTGCAGCAAACGGCAGCCGGAACATGAAGGCCAGGTTGGAGCCCTTATCCCGCTCTATCTGGAAGTACAAAAAGTAAAAAAAACATATTGAAGAAAAAAACACCCCCAACATTCTTCAAGAAGCAGTTTTTAAAAAACTACTTCTATTTAAAAAGCTCTTATATTGTAGGTAACCTTTAACAAACAAGTAAAAATATGGAAAAATGAAGAAGCATTAGGTTTGTATTGAATTCTAAATCCTAATTATTGATTTGTCCAAAAATAACATCAATCAGGAGTCAAGTTGGGTATTTTTGGGGTTTGACTTTGTTGTAAATCTTTGAATTTAGGATTAAAGTGCTGTTTCTTTTCTTCATGTTCATGTTCATGTTTCTTCTTGTGCTTTAAGTGGAAATGCAAATCCACATTATCTTTTTATTTACTAAAAATAGTTGCTTTCTTATTAAATTTTAAGTTTGTGACTTTAGTACTGAACAGGATAATTCTTTTATTTTGCACTTTACTGATTGGATATATTTGAGATAATCTAAATAAATCTAATTAAAAATGTGACTTTTTTAAATCAGAGTCAAACCTGCTTTTGGCACATTTTCCTGATACAGTACTCATTGTGGCCAATCTCATATTAAACATAATATTTCATTCTTTATTTCTCTAATAAACCTAATCTGTGCACCGTTTTATCACAGACTTGTATCATCATTGAGACAGAAAAGGAAACGCTTAAAAAAGTGGGAAGTATTAACAGAACACACATGATCTATAAACACTCACCTTCTCTAGTTTGGAGAGAGCGAGTGAGTAGCAGTCCTTTGCTCTGAACTGCATGAACCTCATGTTGGACGGGTGTGTGAGCTCCGTGATGATGCTGAGACTGGGGAATAATCTAAACAGGGAGAACATAAAGAGAGATCAAATGCTTTATGCCGACGAGACAAGCCATTATGGCTGTGATGAACACTTTTAATCCTCGTTCTGAAATGAAAGAACAGTGTTGTAGCTATGATGATTACCTCTCTCTGTTATTTACCAATAAAAGGGAAAGCACTTATGGTTCAGTACTTGAGTGAGAACAGATATTCATTACACGAATCAGGTGCTCAGTTGAGCCAAAACATGAAGGTCCAATTAAAGCATAACGTTACAACCGCTTAGCTGCACAGCAAAGCATTTGTTACCTGAACATGGTCTGGACATTAACAATGGTCTTGGCATCGGCCATGTAGTCTTCCTCGGCACTCATGGTGCTCTCTTTGTCCACAACCACCAAGTTGTCAGCATAGATTATACCACACTGTAGCAGGTTGTCCAAGCTGGTCCAATCAGAAAGCAGTGTTTAGTATGCAGTACCGAGTCAGAACAGAGGATCTGATATTCTCCATTAATTCATACATATACCTGCATTTCATAGCGGTCCCTTCAAAGAATCATTTATGGCAATTATGTAATGTCTTTGTGCCATTTTGATCATGTTGCATCTGCATAACTATCTTTTGGGGATAACCAGTTTCTTCTCACCACCAAACTATAACTTACTATACATGTGTGCTTTTTGTGGTGCAATCCAACCTTCAGAACACATCTATCATTCTGCTAACAAAAATCTAAATCTAAAAAATATTGCTGCAAAAAGTACACAGCACTGTTCTGATCTATAGTTGAATTATACAAGTTATTCAGGAGCTATAGCTCTGGGAGCTGCATGAAAGCAGTTATACACACATTAACATAGGCTGGAGTTGATTAGGTTTTTTATGTCTCAAATACTTACTTATCAATAGTTCCAGCCATGAAGTAAACCATCGGAAAGCAGCAAATGGCTTCTAAGAAGTGGTTGTCTGGCCTGCAGAAAACAATAAACAGGACTGAGCATCTAACAGTAATTATCTCTGCAGAGCCCAGAGACAGATCATGAGAATGCTCCAGGCATTTTCTGAGATTTGCTCACTGATGAGGGGCTGGGATTTATTTGTTTTAATTTCTTCTGGAAACAAGAGGGAAATCAATATTAAATTCTGCAATGCACTGGGAGGATTTATAAAAACTGGTTGCTATGGAAACACTGAGGATGTCACATAGACCCAGCTTTCCCAGCACAGTGTTTATGCAGTTTGTCTGTTTCTGTATTGATGTAGCCAGAGTTAAAAAAAAATCCTCAGCAAGTTAGAGCTGAAAACAGACTGCCGCAACACGCATCTAAAAACAGAAAATATATGTAACACTCCCCCCCTTATGGTAACTAACTGTTTAATTTGACATAGTCTTGTATGTACACAATACTGTATTGATGTACGGGTGATACAACATCAAAAATGCTTTTGCATAGTTATTTTGTATAAAACAAGAAAACACCATATAATAAGAGAGGCTGAACTGTCTTACGGGTTGTCTAGCAGCAGCACTATGGGGTTGAGCTCCTTTCTGGGTCGATAATAAGCTCGCAGGGGTACTATGAAGTTGTAGAGACCATTTCCAGCAGTCTCCGCAGACACTATAATCAGCTTATTCTTGAAGCCATATGCCTTGGCATCCTCAAAACTGTTATGTGTGCAGCCCTGGGTAGAAATGGAGTTCAAAAGGATGTCATTCAGACTTTTAGTGTTTGCTGTGCTCTTTTAGGACAAACTTAAATCATTTATAGCTAAAGAGAAAAAAAGAATAAAGAATCAAGTAGAGGTAATTGATGTGAGCAAATTTTGTTCACCTTATCGAGACAAAGGCAGCAGAACGGAGCTTTCTGTGGTAGAAGGTGGCACAGAGTTGGAGAGCTGCCAATATAAGGGGAGTTTGGAGGGTAGCCCTTCACAAAACTAAAGATACAAACAAGAAACAAAATATTAATAATTGTTGATTCAAATCTGATCAAAGGATCTGCATAATTACTCACTCATAACAAGCACATTCGAAGAGAAAGTTCATTCATCTCCTCAGTTGTTCCCACAGTTTACAAGAAAACACTAAACACACTTAAACTCGCAATTTTCCATGCATATTGTTAGAGCATTTACCCCAAACACAATCATAAACAAGCCTGCAAACTGCAAAGCTTCCTTGTAGTATTAACAAATACCCGTTGCCTTTGTTAATGATTATTCTGGGTTTCTGCAGTTTTCAGCTCATTATTTTATTCTGATGCTGCTTTGCTCAAAGAGCTGGAGGATGAATGCCATTAAGTCCAGCTTGGAGCTAGAACAAAGAGTCTGTCTGTTTTTGGCCCTTTGTTAGCTGCAATTACTCCATCTAATTTCTGTTTACCATTTAGGACAATGATCCTCAAGGCCCACATTGCTGCAGGTATTAGATGTTTCTTTGCTGCAACACGTCTCATTCAAGTTAAGTTGACAAGTCTGCTTTTGAGCTACTAATTTGAGGCATAATCATTTTTTGGGAGACACCAAACATCTGAATGACAGGAAGGATTGAGGCCTGGAGGAGGGGATCCCTGCTCTAAACCAGTATGAAAAGATTCCAGCTTTAATTGTATGTGTAGCTCGCCACACGATGGCACTGTGGGACCAGTAGTTCATCTATGATTTGGTTACAGCTGCAACTTAAAAAATAAACTGAGACAGCTATAACAGAAATTCTGGTTTTCAGAGATTTCTTGAGTTTCCCTTTGACTTCATAAAATTAAACCAACTTATACAGTAGCATCAACAGTAAATGCATCACCTGCAGAACTATACAACAAAACTGCATCACTTACTCTGACCCTACAGAGCCCTCTTCATCTGATTGGTTGGTTTCATCCTCTGATTGGTCACTGAGGAGGTCGCAGGGCAAAATGGCCGAGGAGTCAGCGATTTCCAGGACTGGTGCGATGCTTGGCCTGCGGCTTCCAGCGCCATTCTCCGTTGGTAAGGTAAGTTTTCCACTCTCCTCGGGAGGATCAGGATGCTGGAGATCTATTGCTACAGTACCTGGAAATTACAGCAGCAGTTGTGTATTTTATATACATCACTTTTACAATAGTTCACACATACTGTACAAAGCTCTGGTGACCCAGCATCCTAACAAATAATGTTTTTGAACCCCTGAACTCAGCAGTACCACCTTTAGGGGGATATAATGTTTTATAGAGAGATCTTGATCTGCAATGAATAGCATGCAAACAGCAGGGACACTTTCTATAACATGCATCATATCAACTGTTTGCAATATAATGCATAATCACAGCACAGTGAATCAGTCAGGTATTAAATGCACCACAAATGTGCAGAGCATTGGTCATACTATGTCACTAAGGTAAGTGTGAAACAATAGTGAAATAAAACTGAATCTTTCAATTGTGGTGATTATTTAGTGTAAAAGAAATTAAGCAACATGCACAAACTTACCAAATGAAGTGGTCTGATCAACTTTTACCATCAAAGAAAAAGCACATCATGATAATGTCAGCCAACAAAGTAAAAATAAAGCATGTCAGAGAAAAAAAATCACGTGCATTTAAGTCACCAAAGCAGCCATTCAGAAACATTCAGGATGAAATTTAGGCTCAGCGAGAGAAAGAATAAACTTTTTTTCTTTTAACTATTTTAACAAAAGTTTAGTGTGGTACTAACGTGTGGTAAAAACGTTATGAACATGTTTTTTAGTCTCACCCATACTGGCGATGATGCTGTGCACAGGCAGCCTGGAGGGGGCGTCATAGAGGCCAGTGACAGGCAGACCCTTGATGTGCTTCTCCTCCTGCTTAAAGATGAAAGCTGAGTTCTCCTCTTTGGTGATGTTGATGTAGTAGCAGGTGTCAGTAGCAGCCATGATGTGGCGGGGGCCAGGATTCAGGAGGATGCTCTTATTATCTTCCCTCTTCACTCCGATCAAACACACACCATACCTGCAAGGTAATAAAAAAAAGGCTTCAGCTACACGTTTTTTTCTTTTGGTTCCCAGAGATGTACTAACTACTCTAATAGGATTAAATCTGATGATAGTGAGCCAAGATTAAGCTAATGGAGGATTTACTGACTTCTTGTGGGCATGGAAGGAGGCGTAGGTGAAGCTCTTTCCGTCATACTCTCCGAAAAATTTGCTGTCACACAAACGAATGTGGTAGACCTCATTTCCAGAGCAGCGTCCGTACGTCCTCTGCCACTGCTCCGGTGACATCTGCCCCTCCCTGAAAATGATCATCAATACGTTTACTATTTCAAATAGACTGTCACAGACTAATGCCTAGAAGCAAATACAGTTATTGCTTGATTAATAAGACATAATATAACCATCATGACAATCATTACTATAGCTGTACTCTAGCTTTAATTTATAGAAGAAACAGCTTAAAATGAAATAATCACGTCTCATTTCAGAGACACAAAATCAGCCCTAAGAAAACTGAATAAAAAATCAAATAATAAAAAAAATCAAAGCAGCTCAATATTTCAGTTTTGTATTGTATTTAAATTTTAAATTAAGACAAGAAATGTGCATGGAAATGCATATCACAGTAACTACAAGCCAGTACATGTATCCATAATGAGTAATAAAATAGTGGTGTTACTTTCTGTCTGAGCTAAAGGACCTTGAAAAAATGCAGTAAAAGTCAGGTAATTGAATGAATGAACAGTTGTTTTTTATTATAGTCTTCACCACCAAAAAGCAAATATGATTTGACACCATGTGCATCCCATTAACAGAGAATTATAATAATCTAACTTGTGTTTAATGTGCTGGTGATGTAAATGTACTCAGGATGTCCCTGAATCAATCCGTGTATATGCACCATCTCTCTTCTATGATGTGATCTTTAAGTGGTTTTGAATCTCCATGTTCTAACAATGAACACAAAGCAAACATAAGAAATTGACAGAGCATTTTTTATCTGTGTGAAACCGCTGGTGTGAAAACTGGTTACTGGTTGGTACAAAAACTTGCAGATGTGAGGAAGAAAAGCCTAATCTACATAATGGTCACAACATGGGTCTACATGCATACAACCTTGTTTAACACTGAAGGAAAATACATTGGATAAACTTGATAACTTCACACTTCATAACTAATCACTCGCCCCATCTTTTATTTATAAACTTTATGTAAATGACTAATGAAATTAAACAATGTCATGGTGCTCAAAGCTGTGCTAATTAAAGATGTTGTCTTGTATTTTAATAACATCTTTCATTTCCAAAACTGTTAATATTCCATCAAAGTTTCTGTTTTCAGTTTCATAAAACAAAAAGGAATATGCTCTCTACTGCACAGAGCTTGACAAGTTTATCCAATAAAAGTGATGCTGAAGGCAGCTCATCATCAGGTTTGCACTGAAATTAGCTTAGCACATCACACATTCACTCATTATTGCTTCTTAAATCTGTTTCAAACTAATGGATTTGTTACTTTTTGGATAAAACCAGGCTGATTCTATGAATAACATATACTGTATCATGTACAGACAGTGGATTAAATATGTTTTTATTTTAACTTGCATAAACACTATGCACTGTACTCACTGTCCTCTGGAGGTGTGAACGAGGAGGGTGACCAGTGTGGATGTGGCTGGACACACACAGTTGAGCGCCAACATGGCATACTTAAACTCTTCTTCACACACCACATGATCTGTTGAGAGACAGTAATTGTAGTTCCAGGAACAAATAAAGCAAGTTGTGTCCTCAGTTCTAAAGTCTCACACCTACCAGCAAATTTGACATGAAATTTATTCTCTGGTTTGAGAATCTGGACGTAAAGAGGGCAGTTCGGGGCAAAGTCCTTTGCAGCCCATGCCCTCAAAATAGTCTGATGATCCTGTGGGAAAAGAAATGTTCTTTACCCTGTGACTCATATATAAATGCACAGGAATTATATGGAGTTTTGAGTTTATCCGAATGATTCAGTATGAGCTCCATATTTACTAGAGCTATGATATCTTCTAAATATCTTAAAGTCTCCTGACAAATGTGAAAAGCAAGTAGAGTGTGAAGGGAAATTACAGAGTTTAAATTATTCTTATTAGAGTTTTCACACTGCAAATGCACTCTGCATCTGCTTTGATTATTTGACTGTTTATATGACTCACAGCAGCAGTTCGGTCGACTTCATTCCTGCTGCTGAGGATAAAGCAGGCTTCAGCATCATCCATCCTGTTGAAAGACAAACAAATGATAATATAGTTAGGCTGAAGGCTGAAGGGGAGGGATGTAGAGCAGATCAGTACTGGATATGAATGACTGTTAATTCTGCATGACAAGAGCTGTATGGGTTAGCTTGCCTTAAAAAGAGTGTGATAGTTGAAATACACGTCCAGAACCATGCATTTATAGAAAATAATTTGTGTGAAATTAAATAGGAATGCATGAGATTGCCAAATAAACTAACAGCTCCTAAATTAAACAGGAATCCTGGATAAATGTAAGAACTGGCCCCTGTAAATCAGTTTTACGCCACACTCTTAATCCTTCAAATTCTGTTGCAAATAATAGACCACCGATGTAAAATGAAACCCTACTAGACCACTTGTAGCTGAAATATTTACCTAGAACATTAAATTAAGATAACATGTGCTTGTTTAAGTATAGGAATTCAAGTCATGATACCATGTTTTCACCCACTTAGCTCTCATCAGGTCCTGGTCTTTGAGGGCAGAACCTTGCAGGTAGATAACCCTCTGGGACCACAGAGGGATCTGGAGGATACGACGAACCTGAATGTCTATTTCTGTTGGACACAGGATCACAACGTAGTAGTCCTACAAGCAGAATTTTTCAATTGTTACTTATAATTACAAAGATGCAGTGTTTAATACAAAATACTTGAAGCTAAAAAATATCTGAAAACATTTTCTGTAATAAGGTAGAATTTTATTCCATGTTACTCACATATTAAAAGTTTTTGGGAGGTTTAAATAGTACTGAAGTTACCCTGTCTCTTTGTACACTATCTTAAAACATTTCCACATGAAAACAGCAACAACAAAAAAGAAAACAACACACACACATTCACATATATTTAATAACAAATCTATCCTTTCTTCCATGTTCAGTACCTGTAGTCTGGGATGAGCATAGAACTCATTGAGGAAGTCCATCAGAAGGTCTATCTTGAGTGAGCTGACGCATAACACCACATGTTTCTCTGTCTGGGCCCGGTGGCGGCTGTAGTTCCCCCCCAGCTTCTGGCTTTCCATCCACAGGTACGCTAGCTCCTCAAACTGACACAACCAAAACAAAACTGGGGTGAAGTTCAGCAGCAGCAAGAATAAATCAATAAAAAGTGATAGATTTGTATTTCTGGATGCAGATGGTGTGAAAAGCGCAGATCAGTGGTTTTAGCGACAGGAGAAAATCCTATTTCTCACCCTATTCATTCCACAAGGACAGTAAACCCTTCAATGGTTTCACACAATGAAGGTTTTAGGTGTTCAATCAATACTTGGATGCAGTGAGTGTGATCCAGAGTAAATGTGGCCAAATTGTCCACAAGATAAACTCCTTCTGCAGCTAAAACGCTCTGAGAAGTACGCACCTCATAAGATTTTAATATGCTGTCAGCTCACACCGACTATTTGATAAAAAACATCTTCCAGAGCATCAAAATGTGCAAGAAGTTAAAAAATGTGAAATTGTGCGACAACTAATGCAAGGCATATGCAAAAGTGCAAAACTTTGGTAATAGCTTGTTTAATCATTATAATTCATACCTGGAGTGGGAGGACCACCAGAGCAACACATATGAGGATAACAACCAGCAGCTGGGATGGCCAGATCTGTGGTGTGACATCGCCATAGCCCACAGTGGAAAAGGTGACGATGCAGAAATAAAATGAGTCAAACAAGGACAGGTTCTTCCCAGCTCTCTCAAGGTGCTGGATCCCACAGGCTCTGCAGAGAAAAGAGGAATTACATGTCCTGTAGGTAAATATAATTAAACTGAACCACATGAATCTGGCTGAGCAAACTGCTTCAAGATTATCGATGATCCTGCCTGATACTGAACATCAGAGTTCAATTTGACTAAGATGAAAGGGCAACAAAGTCAATACATCGTGTCTAATTTAAAATGACATTGTCGATTGTTCCATTAGTTCCATCTTACTGCTTGTGCTAATTCATTTGTGGGCTTTTTTCTCCTAACAGATCAAAGATTTAATGAAACCCGAGGCACAGGGAATTGAGCTGTCGAACTTGACAGTGAGTCGAGAAGGAGGTAAATTGTGGTCAAGGTTCAAAAAAGCCAAAGATCTACGGCCTAAGAAGTGGAACTTTTGAATAAAATTTAGGGGTGTTATGAGAAGTGTAAAATCAAAAGATAAGAAAAGAAGGATAGTTGAATAATTGCATGTCAGTGTGTGGCAAAACCTCTAATGATGTTTCAGTAGTGGCATTGCAACGATGGCCTGCACAACAGTTAAAATGTAGGATGATTGTTATGTACAGGTTAGGAAAATTAATTAAAATGTGATTTAAAAATAAAGGAAAGCTTGCCACATTCCTGCTTTAAACAGCTTTTGTACAAGAATGCAAAGATTTAGTATGAAACCCTCCTCCAGCTGGATCACAAATTCTTCACATAAAACAAAAAGTTGATGACTTTTCCTTTACTTGCACAATTCCCCACCTAATCATCATTAAACATCTGAGCAGACATTGATGAAGGATTGCAGAAGCAGAGGCATACCTGTGAATAATACCAACTCCTCAGAAAGGCTTTTTTTTCCCTCCAAAACACAAAAGCATTTCTCACCCAAAGCAGGCAAATATCTTTTCTTCCACCACCACCTATCAGCTATTTGCACATGTGCTATTTTTTAAAGCTAATATTGCCTTTAATGACAGTTCAGCTATTTCCTGTGAATTAAAACAATGTCTGAAGCTTCAGAAGTGATGCTTAGAAGTTTGAGCTAAAACTGAAAGACTCTTGGCAACGAAACATTTTAAACTGTGATTTTTAAGAAAGAATGTGTTTTTTTAATTGAAAAAGAAACTTAAACTGGATAGTAGTTTATTATTTTTAGTTTTATACTTCATCAGGCTTCATAATTAGCTGTTAACAGAATTTACAGATTTTTTTAATGTGACTGTATCATTGTTTATATTAATTATGTGTTCAACTCATTTATTCACATCGTAAAACATATTTTAATAGTATTATTCAATGTCATTTTACTCCACTAGAGAAACTATGCATCTTTCTCAACAGATATTCACTCACCCGGTGAAAACCAGACACAGTAAGGTGCAGATGAGGATGAACACCTGGTTGAACATGGCAGAGTGTGTCCTCTGGATGGCACGGTGAAAATCATTCTGCGCATGGAAAAACACATTTTGTTGACCTGTCTTGTGTAATCATACTTATTAAACATTAATGCTGGTAAGACTGCAGGAAAATTAAGCACATTTTAAACAGTACAAGAAAAAAGTTAATTGGAAGTCCTTGTTGTTGATGGAAAGATAACTCCCTCTTTGTGCTGCTGGTGCTTGTTCATGCTGACTAAACAGAAACTGTCAACTGTCATTTTAATGAGGACTTTCAAATAGCATGTAATGTATGGAGGAAGAGAAGAGAACACAGTGTCACTGGTAGGTTCCACATCACTGACTCCTTTTCACATCCAGTTTGACGATGTGACTGCTGACTCAGGGACGCGTCATCTTTCCCCCCATTTCACCGCCATTTGTCACTCACTGAACAAACTTTAGACATGTCACTTTAATGGGATATCTGTTATTTTATTTTACATCAAGCCTCTGTAGTGCAGAGTGTGATGAATTGTACGTGACAGCCCAAACACCTGGATTGGACTCATCTCATTAGACTGACCGGTATGGATTTTTCAGTCTTAGTAGATTAGTGCAGGATAAAACTGATAAGAACAGAAAAACAATCTTTTTAAATCTGATTGCTTTCTGCAGCCAAAGCCAGAGGCTTCTCTTCTTTGGCCAAGCATTCATATCTTCCAACATTAGCATACTGTCCATCTTGATATGTTGCAGCTCTCGACTCATTTTCGGTTGCACCTTGTTAGCATGTTCTGCCTACTATCGCCTTTCTGCTGGCCCCTGATTCTACCATCTGCTAACTACCGTTTTGGCATGAGGCTCTCATTCTGTCATTGCCTCATCTGAATCACAGCGAGAGAGCACCAACAACACCAGCAAGATACAATCTAACTGCATTCAATGTCACATACCATTTTCTTAGCATCTATAGCAGACTCTATTGCAGAATAATGCATAAATTTAACAGTAGTTATGGAGTAACTCAGCTTTAAAATAAGCACTGCCTTGTGCAAAGGCAATTTGTGGTTTGCCAAACCAATTTATTCACAAAAGAAAATGAGATCTAACTCGAAAGAAAATATTTAGATCAGTTTATTTCAATTCTGCTTAGTTCTGTAATCGTTATAAATGGCTGTGTCCATCTCACTTAGCATTACTACCGCTAATATGGCTGCAGTAGGAAGGACTATGTTCCTTAAAATGTGAGAAACTGACAAAAAAAACTGCAGCTTTCTTTAGTACTATACAATGGGGTTTACATAGCACAACACATCCAATATTTACAGCTGGAAAAATCACTTACAATCATGTTTTCCAGTGCGCCTTTGGCAAGCCAGCAGTTAAGAAATACAGGGACAAATATGTTTCTTAGTGGAGCCCAGAAGATCTAACAAAGGAGAAAAAGAAGATATGAAAAAAAAGATGTATTAGTTAAGTAATGCTGGACTAAAGCACCTGTATGTACTTATAAGTAATGAAAATAATAGGAAGCTTTAGATGTGGGATGTAGTTAATAATGTAGGGCCTCTAGCATGCTTGTGCTAACACGCTGTTTAACATAGCAGCAAGTTCAGCGCCTTTACTTACTGTGATTATAAATGGCACTGTATTGATCATCTCCAATATGAAGGATATCTGGAAGATCTGCTCCCAAATGTTCCCCTGCAGTGAGAAAGGATGGCAAATAATTAAACAGTGAGAAAAGTAGCAAGCAGTCGCAGCGATGATAGAGAATCTGTTACAATAAAAGAATATTCCTGTCAGTATGATGTGTTCAAATGCAGTCTTGTAAAATCTTACCATGGATAGGACATTTGAATAGCCCAAATTCAAAAATAGAAATAAATACTAAAATATCTGGTTGATTTCACAGTAATATAAAATGAAAGATACTAAATATGTCTTGCCTTACAAGGATGACATCAATCATTTATTTTTCTCTTCTACCATGAGATAGTTTAGGCTAGTTAAGCTGAAAACAAGCAAGTCAACTAAAACCTAAGTTGAGCAACGGCTTATTGTTGTTGTTTTTGATATTTTTGACAAGAAAGTGTTTTATATACTGTCTGTTTAACCTACAAAAAAATCAAATTGTCAAATGTGATATGTGGTATATTATTTTTCATATCAATGTTTGAATGTTAATAAAATCCCACCTGCTTATGAGTTGAGTGGTTAATTGAAAATGTATTTGCAGCCAGAAGTGTTTTAACCTGGTCTCAATTAGTTACATGTACTATAGCAAATCAGAGAAGCAAAACAAATCAAAATGCACAATATTTATAGTAGCCAACTACTAATACATCTTAAAGAAGTACCCAAATTGGATGCATTACATCAGGCATGATAAAATGGTAACAATCTAGGGGCAAAGAAGCCTATTGTGATCTTCCTTTCAGGGCCCCTCAACTTGAGGGCCTAAAGTGCCCTGGTAGGTACAATAAAACGACTTGTTACTTGTATCTCCTGATGCTGAGCTACATATTAGAGTTTACATAAGACAAATGACTCCTTTATAATTAGGTCATTTCATCATTTGCAATCCATGTTATGATGCATCCTCTGCTCTTTGAAGACCACGTTACATAATCCATCTAAACCATTATAATTGTGTGCTGAATAATTTATTCCAAATTGCCACAAATGAGAAAAAAGATCCACATTTTTCTCCAAACAGCAGAAGTAGCAACACTGTTTATCCCAATACTAACAGCACACTGAAGCATGGTGAAGACACCATCTTCAAGAGAGGCAGCTGCTAACAAACATAAGACCAAAATCATAACACAGCAAAATGCAGGGCTGCATTTTATTCATATACAAGGAGTAAAGTTCAGATTCTGTCTCTTTATTTGTGTTGGATTGTGTCAATAATGGAGCCAATAAAAGGCTTGTGAAAGCAAAAAAATGTTCAATGCTTCAGTAAATCGGCAAACATAATATGTTGCATCTGTTCCATAAAAGATAAGAGCTGCAACAAAAGAAAAAAGAAGAATATGATCTAGATTTAAAAACGGGTATTGTGCTTTTAGACTTAAGATCACATCAGAGATTGCAGGTAACAAGAAATCGTGCAACATATTTACTAATCTTAAATTGAAAGTCAGAAGCAGAGGTCAGGCAGGTGTTTTGACAAAAGAATCTGAAATAGACAGACATCTGTGTATTTAAAGTCAAACCAAAACTCAGCTTTTAATGTGGGTTGCACCTAAGGAAACATAACGGACCAGACATTATTTAAACACTTGTATATGATGCAATCCAGCTCAATCAGAGCCGTGTCGAAATAGTAACACAAGAATAAATAAGAAGTATTTTTGTGTTTGTTGTTAAGTGTCTTGTAAAAAAAAAATATATCAGTGCCTGAAAGCATGGACAACAGTTTTACACCTCCGTTGACTATTAGCTGTGCAAAGTCATTTCCATGCACACATTTACAATAAACACATCACATCCAGCTCAAACCTCTTTGCATAACATTTTTTTCTGACAGTGTACTCTATGGGTGTTTGGCTGTGCTGCAGTAGTTTTGGTGCATGAGAGAGAACAAACAGACAGGACTTCAATCAAAAAGTTGTAGGATGCCAATATGGATTAATGAGAGAAAACTAGTACCGTGAAGGGGTCCCTTACCTTGTAGCTGAGATATGTGATAAGCATAGTCTCCAAGAAACTGATTAAGGCCACTGTCACCTGCAGCAGAGGGGAGACGGAGATGAATGACACTCAAACTTGCAAACTCAGACTTTTCATGGAGGAATGGTAGCACTTAATGTTTTTGTCTGATAAATGATTGCTGTGGTTTTTGGTGTTCAATTACTCTTTAAGAACTCATGCAGGAGAATTTGATTTATGTGCACTTTTCTGAGCAGCACTGTTACCCTCACCTGTATTGCCCATACAGGCTCCCGTCTGTTCACAGAAAATATCAGGTTCCTGTCAAAGATCATCGATAAATGTAATAAAACACGTCAAACATAATTACGGTGATTGCGCAACATTTTTTTATGGAAACTTACCATTTGATTTCTTGTGGCTCTGTTGAATTAAGTACACTGCAGTTCCGATATTTTACACTGCAGAAAGACACAACCGCAAAGGAAAGTTAAAACCAACGTTTAAAGAGGGTGTGATCAATAATTCTGTTACGATCCGACATAAAGAACAAAGCTATTTTTTTAGAGTTGCTATTAAGTGCAAAGTGATAACAGAAGCAACAACTTAGATCTGTTGTTTCTCATTGGCTGTTTTAGACACATCTTAAATCTCAAGAACAAAAATAATAAGGGATCATTTTATTCCACGAGAAAGTTAATGTTTTGTGGGGGTTTTGTTTGGGGAGACATAATTAGTGTGACGATGTATGAAATATTATTGATAAAAACCGCTCCTTGAAACCCCCCACCCTCCCCCCTCCCCCCTCCTTGAATGCTAAACATTTCACATAAATTACTGTCTGATATTTTTTAAATGTGATATTTAATTGACTGGCCAATTAAAAAAATATTTTTTAAAGAAGTTATCTGTTTGGGTCGGAATGAATAAAACATATTTGAAAGGAAAATAGCAGGAAAGCATCTATGACTTGTTTTTGTAAAAATAAAAATAAATATATCCAGATCCAGATAAAATTGCTAAATAACACATTCAACTTTAATTTCAGGATATTAATATACATACAAACCACAGAAACATTAAGAATTACAACATGTAGCTGTTTGCAGAAACCAAATGTAGTTCATCGGAGACTCTACACTTTTTTATGATGTTTCTTTTAAGTCATTAGCAACTATTTCATTAGTTTGCCAATTAAAACACGTAAAGCTTTTACATAAGGTAATACATGGTTCTAAAAAGGCAAATGTTAGGAAAAAAGAAATCAAAACCATCATACACAACATGTATGAAACAACATGACATTAATGGAAGTGGCAGCTGCCGTGAGGCTTACCATGAGTTGCCCTCTTTGGGGTCGTCCAGGCTGACCCTCACTATGTAAAGGGCACAGGTGAGAATCTTCAATGCGAAGTTGAACAAACGTATTCTCAAGCCTATGGAGATTCGAAAAGAAAGAGCTGAGTCAGTTTTCTTCACACACATTCATTTTGGTGCAGGTTTTATTCTTTTTCATTCCTTTACAGCTTCACGTAAAACTGACAACAAAAAGCCAAACCCCTTCATTTCAGAGAGCTGGTACAGCAAAATCAGTTGCTATGGTGCGCTAAATGCCAATAACCTCAAAGCGTAACTAATGCAGATCTGCACAACCCTGCTGCCTTGTCAGCACTGATTTCCCATGATGCATAGCTTTCATGTCCTCATAAAATAACAACACCAGAGGTGTTATGTGCAAAGAACACGGTGAAGAAAAATGACTGACAAGCTTATAGAAAAGGGGTAATGTTTGTGGAGTTTTTTTCCCCAACTATTTTAGTTTGAAAAAGCACAGACAAACAACGCTGTCTCTCCATGTGTTGCCAGAAAAACCTGGAAAGAAATGCTGCAGTTTACTGAAATATGAAAATAAAATGAACATACAGCAAAAACAGAGTTTACACAATTCTAATGAGCTTGAGTGTCAGAGTTTTAGTCAAGAAAACCTGATTTTTCTTATAATTCTTTAAGCAGTGTCCAGGAATAGTTCTTCAAACTTAAGTGGAGATATTTCTGCCTTTTTTTTTTTTCCAATTTTCTGTATAGATGCTCCCACGCTGCTTCAGAAATGTTGAGCTCTGGGCTCTTCCTACCACATATTCAGGTCATTTCTTAAATAATTTAGAACACTTCAACCTTTTATCCCCCGTTTTCCTTCTTTAAGAAGAATTTCACAGTACGGTCACCCTTCATAGAGACCATTTCTGATGAGACCTAAGGGAACAGATAAAGTGAAGGTCGAGCCGCATCCCTGATGTCCAGTGTCTGGACTTTTTTCTTTATTTTTCAACAAAAACATTTTTAGATAATGTTAATTTGCTATAAATAGCTTTCTTGGCACAAAACTTCTTTCTTTGTCCTCAACTCGTCTTGTTTAGTCATTTTTCAGAAATGTGCACACCATGCACATATACTTTCAACAAATAGCTCTTTGGGATTCACATTGTTACTGGAAAAATACATTTTAATGTCAGTCAGACTGTGTCATTGTTGTATTTATGAAAAATTCCAACAAAGTGTGGCAAACTGCCTATAACGTTACCAAAAAAAAAAAAAAAAGCCGCCAAAGAGAACTTGACTTTCATAAAGCATGGAGAACTTTCCTTAAAACCACTTTGAAAAATTAAAATAAACATTCAACTACCTTGAAATAATGAGAAAGAGGAGTTGCTGAAACAGTGCACAATACTGTGAATACACCGATAGGCAGATACAAACCCTCACCATCTAATTAAACATAAAAACAGAAACTTTGCTGGAAAACGTGCTTATTAGCCAGGGGGTGCTACTAACTTTATTACTCCTTCCTAATCAGCCTCAGCTGCTATTTAATGTCTTCTGACATCGCCTTCTAAAAGAAGCTTGACCAGCTTTTAAATAATTTGAAACAAAAAAAATAAAACAATTAGAGGCACAATGGCCTGAAGAGTGACATTCAAATTATAGTGATGCTTTATGCCACAGACATGGGTCAGCAGTTGAGGACATGATCATAACCTGTTCCATTAAAGGCTTCACATTGTGAACATTTCCATTATTAAATGCAAATAAATGGGTTCCAGACACAGTGTGTCAGACTGCCCAGCTGTTCCAGGTACTCTTTTATATTGTGGTCATTCATATCTCCTTGTGAAAAAAAAACTCATTGCAGTTCTGCATCTACCCGTCTGCACAGAGCCACTGTGCATGCCCAAAGAAAGCAATTCACAAAGAAGCTGTTAATGTAATACAAAAACCCTTAGTGTGGCAGGAAGTGGATTTATGACATTAGTGAGCACAATTTTATAAGTTATGCTGCTATTTGTTCGCTTAGCTTGGAGCAGATCCTGTTAGCTGTAAGCCTCTTATCATTCTTATCATAATAGGAGAGAAGCTCCTGTCAGCTGTACTTACTTGACCTTTGGTTTTTGATGAAGAAAAGCTTCAGCCTCTCCTTGAAGGTGTTTTCATTCACATAGAACTCTACCTGGACCCTGTGGGAACAGTGATAGGTTCATTATATCACCCCCACACCAACACAAATACTTAATCTCACTTAGTCAAGAGACAGAGAACAGCTCTTTACACTTCTTTAAAAATGGTAGTTAAGCGGGGTTTACTATATAAAGACCCATTTAATGTTACATGTAATAACTGTGATGCAGACACTCATATTCATATGTACATTTAAAGCATTTATTTGGACTTTTTTATACACTTGGTAAAGCTCTACAATTCACTTCTGAAATCAGCAGACAGATTTGATCAAATGCGTTTAATTAATTGATTGTCAACACAAAGAAAAGTCTCTAAAGATCACTTTTTGTTATGATGGCACATTATGGCCAGAAAAACCAAACAGGGTCTTCCTTATTAGGTTTGATAAAGACAAGTAGTAAAGACATAACACAAGCTGTGTATTAATGTGTGAAATGTTGCAAATATCAGAATGTATATAACACATCCTGATAACTTCATGAGACTAAACATACAAAAACCAAGTTTATGTATGTTTAAACACATTTTAAACATTGTTTACAGTATTTGTATATCTTTGGGTGGTCTATTTTCCACGTGACAACACGATAGAAGAGCAACACACACACACACACACACACACACACACACAATACAACATTTGACTTTTTTCACCGATCACACACTGCATGAAATATTAAAGTGATGAAAGACTTGAGTAGACATAATAAACTTTAATTTGCTTGAGAGGTTTGACCAAACAGTCACTTAAGACACGATCACTGACATGGCTATAGACCTGTTGGCAGGTTAGATGAATGCAGCTAATGAGTCAGGCCTCTTGCACATTTGTGTAATACAGAGAATGTGGTACCTAATGAGCATGAAGGCAAAGTAATAATGGCCTGTCGGTCACAGTAGGGTCCCTTAGAGCCTAATACTTTGTCTGACAAGCTGAATACAGGGTACAAAACAGAAGGGGAGGGAAGGAAAGAACAAGGGGGCAATTACAGCAGCCAATTCCTGAGAGGAACACTGTATATGTGTAGTGAGGATGGAAAGTGTAGGTGGAAGGAAGAACATGAGCTATGAGCTACCTTTTAGCCTTTCTCAGTTTCCTCTCTTTATGACCACAGAGACATGCTTGAGGGCTGAAAATGTCCCATCGTGTCTCTGTAATATTCTCCCAGCATGGGAAATTAAATGCAGACGGACACATAATAATTATACCGACCTTTTCCACAAATGTTTTTAAACCAAGTGAACAAAGAGTACCCGTCCAGGGTGTACCGTGCCTTTCATCTGCCAATTGTGGGATATTCTTCAGCTCCCCTTCAGCAGTATAGAGTATTTATTAGCCAGAGACACACTGTAACACTGTAAAAGTTTAATATTTATCAAGCTTGTTGACAGATACATGTATTTACTCCTCCTAAAGAAAAAATGAGAAGCGCATAACGTGAAAAGGTGTTCCAAAATGGTTCATTTGTACAGTTCATCTCTTTATATTTGGATTTGAGCTGGTGTATGGATAGAAGGTAAATCCAGTTCAGGTTAGCGAGGAGGCTGGGGCATATTAGCAGGCGAGAGACAGGGTGCACCCTGGACAGGTTGCCAGTCTGTCTTTCTTGTTCAATATAGAGCCTTAAAATATGGATTCTCCCAGGAAAAATTGTTCTCATATGAAGGTAATATGAAGACTTTTTGATGCTTATGAAGGTTCAAAGATGATTTTCATTGCTAAAACAGTTAAAATTGCAATGAAAAAATAATAGCCTCCCCATTAACTTCAGTTCACCCAACAGCCTCATGGCTCCGAGGCTACATTAAAAATCTCCAGGTGTTGAACAGAGGGTCAAAGCAAAACGAGTTACTGTCAAATAGGCAAGCCACTATGTTTGTAGTTCTACCCACATAATAAGCAAAAAGAACACAGGCAATGGCAAAAATACTCTTCTGGGGATAGTGCTTTTCATTGTGTTTCCATGTAGTCCTGACCCAGGCAACAAATAGCACTTCTTACGCATTGGATAACTGCCAACAGCTGCAGAACCACAGCAGTACCATGTAAGGACCTGAACTCTGTTCATAGTTATCTCTGCAAACCATCACTTATTGCCCATAGACATAAGCAGCATCAACCAGGCTGTCAAATATAAACATAAGTGAAGTGCAAATGCAAGAAGCCACCCAGTATAAACAAAATTATGCTTTTTACATAGCAGGTATAAGGAATAGTTTGATACATTACATTTTAAGAAACTAATCCACTGGCATTGTGATGCACAAATAAAAAACCTGTTAATCACAACCAAATTAGCAGGCTTAATAATAGATTTTAATAACAGATATTTTCATTTTAGACAGACAGAAAAGGTTTGCGCCAATGGAGCAGAAAAAAAGAAAAATTGTCAGACAGCTGTGAAGTGCCATCTGCCATACAGAATATTTCTTGCATTGTCAGGTGCTGGTGTGAAGCAGCAAGTTATTTTCTGGGGTTGTAATGATCGCACACACAAACTCTACTTTCTTAGGTTTATGTGATCAGCTGCTTGTTAATGCAAATATTTATTCACATGGCAGCAACTCAATACAACACAATCAACATGAATTTAGCTGAAGCTCAAACTGAGCTTCAGAATGATGAGGAAATTGGATTTAAGTGACCTTGAATTTGACATGCTTCCTGGTACAAAACAGGCTGGTATAAGTATTTAAAAGAACTGCAAATGTACTGGGATTTTCACACCCAGCTATCTCCAGGGTTTACAGGAAGTGATCTAAAAGAAAGAGAGAAAATATCCAGTTAGGAGCAGTTGTGTGGACACTTTGTTGATGTAGAAAGATGTAGAAAGTTTGGTGAGAAATAGTAGACAAATGTGAGACGATACCTGAAAGGTAACAGGAACTTAAAGAACCACGAATTACAACCAAAGGATAGGGCTAGGGTATGCAGGATACCCTGAGTGTCACCATTTCAGCTGCTACATTCAAATGGTAAGGTCAGAATTGGGTTTAAAACAACGTGAAAGTATGAATCCAACCTGCTACGTTTCAAAAGTTCAAGCTGGTGCTGGTGATGTAACGATGTGGGGGACATTTTTCGGCACACTTTGGAACACTGTTGATAATCCATGTCCAGCAACTTCAGCTGGAGCGGGAGATTCTCATCACTGATGTAGAGCCGATAAAGCTGCAGCAACTGTGATAGTATCTCGGTAATATGGACCAAAGTTGCCGAAGAATGTTTCTAACACCTTGTATAATCTATACCAAGAATCAAAGCATTTCTTAAGGTAAAAGTAGGTTCATAATGTACTAGCAAGGTGCACCAAATAAAGTATCTGAGGTCATGTAAAAGTAAATGTGGATTATGTGACTTGAGTGATACAGCTTGTTGCATGGTCCGATATGAACCATACAGGTATTGAAATGTGACAACAGTGTTTAGGTCTGACAATGGAAACAGCTGAAAATAGAACATTTCCCTTGCACCAAGCAGACAGAACATCTTCAGAAACACTAAAAATAACATAGTTTAATATGAATATTCACAAAGCAGTGGCATGCTGCTATTGTTCCTCTGAGCAGCAGCTAAAACATCCCATGCTGAACAGAGGAATATGTTCAAAATACTCATTAAAATGCAAAAACAGCTGAACGGGCCTGAAGCCCATTGTAAAATGTAAAATGAACTTATAATAAGCAGCTGAACAGCAGCCAATCACCAAATGGAAGCCAGATAGCCCTAGGATTGCAGTGTCCAAAAGAAAGCTGAAAGAAAAGAAACGGGTCTGTTTGTATCATTTACAGCTTGTTCACTTTGTGTGTCTACTGTGTGTGATGCAGTTGTTGAGAGGGTCTCAGTTACACTGCATGTGCACATGGATTGGTCAAAACAGAGATCCATGTGGATCCTTTAGCTCTCAGGGTTACTCTGTGGGAAAGTGTAACACTGCAGCTATAGCTTAGCATAGAATCAGTAGCAGAAAGATGCTGATTTCAGCCAAACATGTCTTTCGAGGTCTGTCAAGAAGGTCTGACGCTGTACAACTTCTGTATAAGAATGTTACTTTAATTTTTGACAGAAATGGCTGTTTAAATTCTGGTGAACTCATCATTATCTAAAGAATAATATTCTGGAAGCTTCGTAATGTTAAAAAGATGCTGATGACAACAGATCTGCAAGAGTGAGTTTTAAAAGCACTATTATGTGTAACAGAAAAGTAAAAAGTGCTTTAGCGCAAATCCTTTGGGTAATTGAAAAAATAGTACAGACCTCAGTACCCGAGAGACACTTGAAATCACATGGCTGTCAGATTAATTTGGGGGCAAGGGGGTGATACAGAGGAGGAATGGGGATGAAGGCCACAGCAAGTTTTGCATACCTGCACACAAGAAACCTGCTCTGTCTGAGAAAAGGAAAAAGAAAAGTTACCATGATAACTGCAGAAAAGAGATGATAAACCAGCTGTCACTCTCTTCTGTTAGGAAGAAAAAGTATTACAACAGTAATTTCATTACAGATCAGCCAACATGCAAATAAATTACAGTGGGTCAGAATACTTCCAAAAATGGCTTCTATACAAGTTTATCTCTTACTGAGTTTTCATAATCTATTTAAAATGGGATTTTAAACAAACTCCATCATGCTTCATTCTTGCTAGAAGCTATCTATTTGGTCATACCGGTATTTTGGAAGTAAATTGTAATACTCCACACATCTGATATTGGACTTAAAACAAAAAAAGACTTTGCTAAAGTATGAATGTGACCAAGTTTGTGTCCTCTCGAGATAGAAATTAACTTTGATACAGTCATTGACTTCTTAAAGACTTTTTAATCCCCCGTCCTTACATGACCTTCCTTTCTACACGCCTCACAGAAGAACCTAAGCTAACTATATGCTATAACACACAACTCTTCTTGAATGTTCCTGCTGAAAGATACAAAAAGTGTTTATCGTGCTCTTTGATTCTGGTGAGATGAAAACAAAGTTTCTTGTGATGATGAGACAGCTCAAGCCATTTGTGCCATCACAGGAAATATACTTTCTGAGCACATTAACCCAAAATAAAGTACTACTACAAAAAAGTGTTTTCCAGCACTTCAATTTGTTTTAGATTTTTTTCATTTTAACGACGTGTTAAAATGCTGTTGCTTTGAATTTAAAGGAACCCGCTGGGATATAAAAGAAAACCTTTTCTGACGTCTGGGATTCACGTTATATTTTTCTAGAAATACTCTTAGTCAGGTCAAGCCTTTACTTGGTGCATTGTCACTAAAGAGGATTACCGTAATCATGGGAACATTCTGTCAACACATTTAACACTCACTACATTCAATTTCAAATAATAACACAGCTCCAACAAACACTGCTATTGAGAGATGACCTCGCATGAGTGATGGAAGATCTGCGGGAGGGCTGCTGCTGACATGCAATGATAGGTAAAAGCCCAGGCTGTCCTTTGATAAGTGCAACCAGAACTGATTCACATCTCCACAAATGGAGAGATAACAGATTTTATTCCAACTAATATAAGAGGTTCTTATGCTGAATCACTAGAAATCCACTGGAGCTTGATGAACAGTTTTCCTATCACATTAGCCAAACATCAAATATTGTTGTACTTTTAGCTATTTTAGTAGCATTAGTTTAAAGATTGCCACATCAATATTCTAAAAAAAATTTGATGTATGCTATTTGGACTCAAGTGGTGGGTATACTAATACTCTTTTTACACATACAAGGTAATCTTGTCTTTCTTTGTCTTTAGCAGTGTCAGAGCTAGAGTTTTATACATGGTATGGTCAGAGGGTTTGTATGACTTCAGTAGGAAGCATAGAAAGAAAATTGTGTGTAACTAGGGTCACATAGGTCATTTCATCAACAACAGTAAATGCTGGATGAACAACCACAAAATGACAAGGTAATGCATAAAATGTGATCAAAGTGTTATGAGAGGAGGTCAAACTTGAATGGAAAATCCATTGTGTTCATTCTGATTAAAGAAAGAATGAATCCCTCTGCAATGATGCTTTAGTGCCTGCAGACATGTTGATGTGAAATACCCTCAAATAATGAATAAATGAAATCAAACCAGTGTGTATCAAAGGAGCTAAGTATTCAAACTCATATAAATATGCCTGTGTAACTTGGCATGATTTTCTTTGAATAATACATTTATAGGAACATCTGACTTGTATGATCCTGCCTTTTAAATCAACTATCCTTTTTAAGCAACATTAGGATTTTATGTGTTATCTTTAAATAAGTTGCATGTTGTTTCACATTTTACTGCATATGAGATCCAACAAAAGCAAATGTAAAGCAAACAAACTGATGTGGTATAAAAAATTATATAAAAAAACCCACTGACATAACCCTTTTCTATCACTTTACAGCTTCAATAAATCCCAACACAATACGATTGTAAATTTGAGGTGTATGTTTAGGTACAGTATAGTTTCTGGAGAAGCCTTCTTCCATCTGCTGAGCTGTTTTATAACATGTTGCCATAAATGCCTGACTTTGAGACTGACAGGACTTATGAACATGAACCACAACTGCAGGTGCCCACACAGTATACGAGACCAACATTTACCACTATGCATGTTTCATATACAAATAAACATTCAGCATGTAGCAGAGCAAAACATTTCAGGCAGATGTTGAAAAACACTTTAAACAAGACTGAAACCATCATTTTAACTAATACCAAATATAAAGATACAGGACATTTTAATAACACAAGGATTTCTAAACATTCTCATAAAAGCATCAAAATCTGCTATAACTAGAACAGCAGTGTATAATCACTGAGTTTGAAGCATGCTTACTACAGCATTAGCTTTCTGTTTCCGTTTCCATAGGAAATTTCTCATCTCTTTTCTTATTATTGACATTTTAATCCTAGATGTCAAACTAACAAGAACAACAAGAACAGATGACTGGCGTGCACATTCATCATACACCAGGTGTAAGTTGATAATACTCAAGCTACCTTTTCACCATTTATTTGATTGGTTCAAATATTGCAAAAGGGCATTGGAGGATTTATTCCTTTATCACAACAACTAGTGAGAAGGTAGCCAAGGGAACAGTGCTCTCGCCGTCAAACCATCCTGAAACTTAACCTTCAAGCTGGCAAAATGTGGCATATTCCACATATAGTGTATGCAGAATCCAATGCGAACTGTGCAACATATGCGCTGTGGTGCAGTCCAGGTACCACTGCAGATACAATCCATGCCATGCAAGCATGATGCTGCCAGGGACTTACTGAGCATTGGTTGAGTCCATACTGTATTCCTCCTGATACCTGGAAGCAGCACACATGGACACAGATAGGCACAGGTTAGGAGAGGGCAGGGTAGAGAAAGCAGGAGAAGGAAGGAAATGGTAAAAAGCAAGAAAATAAAGCCACTGTAATTTATTTGTATTTACTTGTATTTTAGGGCAGAACACAATAGTTTTATAATCTTGAAGAGGAATCTTAAAAGCAGTTTGTGCAATAGGAAGAAAAAATGTTGGGATTAGGTGGCATGTTTAAAATGACAATCACACACTTCATCTGGTACAACTTTACCATCTGTTTCTGCTGTTTATTCCAAATCTGCCATTAAGTGTCCTCCTTCAAGGTTTTATTGAGTTCACAATCCACACACAAGTAAACTTTATTTACAGTGGAAATTGTCCTTACTTGGAATTTTTGGATCGTTTTTCCATGAAGCACATGCAAGACAAACTTTTTTACATCTTTACTCTTTTTTTAAAATAAGAAAGTACATCACTTAATGCAAACCACAAGGAACGTGTGATACCCTCTGCAAAGTTTTATGTAGAGATATGAGCATGGATATGTAACACTGAGGGAGCCGACGGGCAAAAAGGCAAAAAAGCAATGACACAAGCTTTAAATAGACAGTTAGATGTGATACAGAACAAACAGTCTGTTAAAATATGAGAATATGTTTAGATACTTTTTGCAATTTGAAAACATGTAAACACTGACAGTCCAGGAAGATGCTTCTGTCAACAAATGACTTCATTAAAAATAGATGGATAGAAAATATAATTTTCTATTGATCTATCCTAATCTGTAAATGATCAGAGTCTATGAATGTAATGTTCTGAAGCTCAAGTGATACAGTTAAAAATTGAGATGCTCTTAATTCATTTAAAGCTTTCTAAATGGAGTGTCCATTAAAGCTGGAAAGTTGTGAAGCCGCAAGGGGCCATCTGGATCACTACAACAACGTTGCAGCCAGTAAATGATTTCTGTGAAATTCTTAGCTGTGAGATTGCACAGCAATAAGAAAGCTTTCAGGGGACTTTCAAAAGATGAATGTCCACTGGAGCATCCTTTTAATGATCTCAGACTGAAAGCAACTATTACTTCACAAAGAATTCTTCTTTTGTTCACAAGACGGTAACTAAAACTGTATGATTATGCTGTGTGGGAAATAATACAATTTCACATTGGAACCAAGTTCATTCTACTTAGATAAATGTAGATCATAGAGAAAAAGATCACAAATACTGATTTGGCTGCAGTGTTGTTGACCCTTCTGTCTCGGACTTTTCCAACCACAACCAGTCAAGGTGTCAAGTGATACTGTAGATATTAGCAAGACCATTTTCAGAATTTATTGGAGCACTCTTTGCTCGTTGTTCGTTCGTTGTTTTCAAAAGTGACAGATATGTGTGCTACTGAGGTCAAAGTCTTTAGGACTGAAAAACATAGGACAAAATTGTGTGTAGTTGATCTTGGTGGCATTAACTTCCCTACAGTGAGAAACATTGAAGTTATTCTTGACCAAGATTTGTTCTTCAGCTCACATTTAAAACATCCTCAAACTATCATCATCCACCTGCATAATATTGCAAAAAAATGAACATCCTATATCAGAGATATGCATAAAATTTAGTCAATTATTTATGGAATGTCCCAAATATGCTCTGAAAAGTCTCCATCTGGTCCACAATGCTGCAGTGAGGATTCTGATGAGAACTAGCGGGAGAGATCATATTGCTCCAGTTTTAGCATCTCTTCATTGGCTCATTCAATTCTTCTCCACACATATAAAGCTCCCATGACCAAGCTACATTTTGAAAATCGTAGTTCCCAGAGTGTCTAAAGAACGTGAGGAAGAGTCTCTATTGTCGTTTTTTGCATGCTCAGGGTGGGGAAATATATCAAAATCAATATTTGATGCAATATGTTAATTTTCCTTAGCTAGGCTACACCACACAAGTTATAAATTGGCTAAAGTTGATGTGTCTGTATAGTGCCCTGTGAAAACATTGCTGTGAAGGGGCACTATACAAATAAAACTGAATTGTATAACAAGTACATTAGCACTCTTACTATGATTGCACTGTCCATTTAGTGCCTCTTTCTGATTGCACTTTAATGAACGATAAAGATGCTATCTGGCTGCTAAGAGCATAGGCGGTTTAGAGGCTAAATTAACCTCATGCTCCCTTCCATCCATCCATTTTCTTAACCGCTTGTCCAATTCAGGGTTGCAGGTAGCTGGAGCCTATCCCAGCAGTGTTCTGGGCGAGAGGCAGGATACACCCAGGACAAGTAGCCAGTCCATCGGAGGGCCAACACAACTATTCATACTCATTTCTAAAGACAATTTAAAATAACCAATTAACCGTAACATGCATGTCTTTGGATGGTGGGTGAAAGTTGGAGTACCCGAAGAGAACGCACCCTAACACGGGAAGAACATGCAAACTCCACACAGAAAAGCCACTGTTACAACCTCCCTCAGCCGAGACTTAAACCAGCAACATTTTTGGTGTAAGGCCACGGTGCTAATCAACTGCGCCCCTTTAGCTCCATCAGCTTCAAATAAAGTCAACAGCCTGACTCAGTTTTGGTCGCCCTTTGATACATCTTGACCAATTTCTTTTTTAAAAAAAGATATCTTGATAATATCCTACAGTTCTTATTCTGATTCACATAAAAGATAGAGATTGAAAAAGAAGAGCATGTTCTCACCTTCTTCTCCTGAGTTGGTGAACAATGAGAGATCTGAACTGGAGCATCTTGACTAAGAGTGTATCGTGACCAGCACTTTCAAAGCCCGCTGACAATTACATCCACTCAGAACCGCCTTAAAAGGCTAACTGGATTGAAGTCAGAGGACTTAACATACATATTGCAGCTTCCGCTTCAAGGATAAATGGGATTTTACCATCAGCAGCATCTTGTTTACACCTCCCATACTGCCCCTTGCTGTTCATCTTACTGTGACAACATGACAACAATAAGACCAATTAAACAATATTTTAACAACAATAAATATCACCATAATAAACAACCTGATTTTGGATCAGCATTATTTCCAACGGTTATGTTCTGCCAACAATATGCTCTAAAATGAGTACTAATTTTTCATGGAAACAAATATGAAGAATGTTTCCTCCTCTGTTGTCATTTTTAATGTAAGAAAATGATCTGATGTGCCAGAAACAAGAATGATACTTTTACAAAACTTAATGAACTTCTGTGACTTAATTCTCATTTTTAATGAAGAATAATGAAGAACAGCATGCAATTTATTTCAGAGACCTTATTAAATACCCACAATAAACCTTGGGTGTTCAAATCAGACATTTTATATAAAAAAAAAAAAACAATATGTGACTTTTTGTCAAAGTCACTTTAGAAATATGATTATGGCTATAACAATGATGAATTCTCATTTAGCTTATCAAATTCAAGATGGTGTATTAACATGAGACACCATTCACTTTGTCACTTTGAATAAGACTTAAAAACTGTATATGAGTAATATCCTTCACCAAAGCGTAAGAAAAGGATAATTAGATCAAAGTTTACACTTCCATAATAATAATACAGAAATTCTGATTTATTTCATCCTGAGGTAAGAAACCACCAGGGATGTCCAGCTCCAGTTGTCATCCACCACTCTTCTGCAGGTTTTCCATGTGTCCCTACCTGTCTCAAGTTATTTTGTCATTGTGCAGCACTTTATAGTTCTCAGTTATTTTGGGGGACATGTGGTTGCAGGTGACTCTCAGCCTGTCTATCCATCTTTACCAAGCCCAATGTATATAAGCATAGCAGATTTGTAGCTTAGCGTGTTTGTGGCATTTGCGTGTGTACACGTTTACGTGGTGGTTATTGGTGCGGGTCGGGGGGTAGTTTTGCAGGAATGCAGGGCTGTTTTTATTATTCTAATGCACTGTAAAACACTTTGAATAACATTTTATATGATGAAAAGCGCTTTATAAATAAAGTTTGATCAATTGATTGATAGGTAGTTGGGTCTAAAGCTGTGTAGAACAGGACTGTCTTTGGACATCTCCGTTGTGCACCATCTATTTCCTAGACACAGTGTGGTAAATATACAATCCAATAGGATCAGAATGATACTTTTCCTTATAGTCTCCTTATATTGAGCTGAAGGTGCTGAGTGAGCAAGAATTAAAGATGGAATAAGGAAACTAAAGCACATTAGCTTGTCAAACAGAATGACAGAGACACACTGCACACTTCCAAATCTGTTTTGACCCATAGAAAATAAAATATCCTAGGAAACACACTATAAAACACATATTGTGCTGGTGCATAACATGCATTATTATTTGTGCTTCTGACCACATTCTGTATTTTAAAAAAGTGTCCAATCTCTGTTCTTGAAGCGAATCCAACTCTCATTTAGACTTAACAGCAACAATATTTAGATGTTGATACTTCTCCATAGTATCCTATTTACACAAACACCAGGGTGATTCTGAGGTGCTGTGAAATACACAGAAAATAAATCAAGCCTTCGTTGTCTGTGTTAGTCTGTTAGCCAGCTCATTGATTCTCGTACTCACACCACTTCCTCTTATTCTCAAGCCAGCTGGACACAAATCCCACGCTGATCACATTTCACAACCAGAAAGCACTCAGATTCCACGCAACATCCCCTAACTCTCCAGGAAGCAGGTTGGAACCACTAGTGAGCTTAACAACATAATACACTTCCAGTTTTCTAGGACTTCAACAAAGATGGTCATGAAGGTAAAAACCTCATTTATTCATTTATGTGTTATATACAATCACCCCTTCCTGCCAACAGCGGCTACATCGACCATGATAGTCATCTGGTTACCCTGGGCAACAAGCCAGCAGATACATTATAAGATATTGTGTACTATATTATCATACATTCTTGGGCATAACTTATATTGTTTGGTTTAATAAAGTTGGCTTTCAGGTTATCTGATCTTATTTCAGTTCAGATAAAGCTCCAAATGTCATCCTCACACACCGATTAGGAAATGTCATCATGTAAAGATGAACAGTCATTATCACAGTAACTTTATTTGAACTGTTAGTCTGCTTTATTGCCATGACCACATAAAAAGTTAGCCAATGTCTAAAGCCTAATGTTCACTATTTATCAAGTTAAACTTTAAACAATTACTGTAACTAAAATGGTTTCATCCTTGGCTGAATAGAGAGAAAAAGTCTCCAAATATTGTCAACACAAGTTATATGCACACATGCTGATTAGTATAGCCTTTATTTAAAGAGAGGAGACCATAATAACTAAAAGTGAAATTAAATAGCCAGGTATTATTTCAACTTCAACCTTTTCTTGTTTAATTCATCTAAATTCTCAGGACAATGAAAAGCTCTGCTCAGTTTTAATAAACTAATGCGTTTATGCAGGTCAGTCATCTACATATATAAATAGATGTTTTGTGGGTTTTTGTAACAAACCGTTCCAGTAATACTTTTATATTTTAGAAAACAATGCAGAGCTTTAAGACAAGACACAGTGTAATTTTATTGTAATACATTTTCCCAACAAATCCTGTAACATTACTGTCATCAACGCAGGCTGTCTGTCAGAAAGGAACACGTTTAAGCATTAAACTTACTTGTCCTTATGTGGGATTATGACAAGAAAAATATTTATGGGAAAATATGGAAGCGAGCACACTGCACCACCAGCATTTTGGCAGTGCAGTGCAGGTTTCTGAAACCCCGCCAAAAAAGCACAATCTGTGTTTCAGGCATGCATGCATGTATTAATAAATAAATAAGGGGAGCATGGCCTCATGTAACTAGTCGGTGCTAATCTAAAACCTGTCCCATTTTTTTTCTCTCTGAAGAATAAATTGAAATGTGTGTCCATCAGTTGTTACACTTACCCCATGTTCCTTTAAAACCACATCTAATTTAGCTGCCAAACTGAGGAGATGTCAAGCATATTCCTATGGATTCATTCAGTTATATGATGAAATGTATCACAGTATTTTATCTGAAAATGAGGGCATGTCATCAAGCTCTCATGTTAGCTTGCATATCAATCTGGCTGTCCAAAATTACAATGAATAACTTAAACTTTCGGTGGCATAGTGCATTAAAATGTCTTTCATGCTATAAGAACACAAGATTTCATAAAAATGTAATGTGAATGCAGCATCCACTGACTTATGTAATCACTATACACTGCAGTCATCAAAGCCAAGTGATTGCTGAGAGAAATGACTGACCACAGAAACGTCTCACATAGTAATGCTATTTAGAATGCAGCCGTCAGGAAAAGTGACACAAGTTGCTCAAATATTAAATAAAAGCGGGGAAATACAGTCTATAAAACCCAGTGCGTAACGCTTCTGGCACTCACGGTCCTTCAAATTTATGTGGAAAAAGCCAATTTACGGACCGAGAGGTTCTGCAGTGATTGGATAAATGCACAACTTTTAGGCAGGAAAAATTACGAGTTAAGCCATAAAGGTTTGAGGCACCATGCGCACGCAGCATTTCTGTATCTCGTGGATGCTGCATGGGGGAATGCGAGCTGCATTGTCAAACATGCGCCTGTGGTGCGGATCTGCGACGGCTACCTTTGGCCGGCATCGCTTCCAAAGGAGCCCGTGGTCCGGAGAGGACTGGAGGAATTGACCCAGGTAGGCTCTGGGGTTTTCTGCGCATCTGTCTTCACGTCTGGGTCAATCTCCGAAGGCGATGGTGTCAGTTTCGCGCCTGCCATGCCTAACCGGTGTGTTACCTCACCAACAATACGATTTCCCCCCTCCTCCAGAAGTCAGACCAGCTTCATCAGCGACTGACGCCGCCAGAAAACCGCATCCTGGACTCACTGGTGGTGCACAAAGGCGGAGGGAGAGCGCGTGCCTTCCTGCCGCATCACACGCTCCTCAGAAACACTGAGGGAAGAAACGGCTCGTTTCTTGGTTATGGAGTCTTCCTCCATCCCTTGTGGAAATACAGAAGACCCATTGAATCAGATTCACACGTCGTCACGATGCCAACGTCAAGAGCTCAACCAACCCGACAGGCTCTCCAACCGGTTATATAAGAACACAGCCAAAGTTCAGGATCTCTAATTTCTTTTCATCCGAACAAGCAAGCGTTCTTCATCGTCGTGTTCACCACATCAGCTGAGATTTATCCAGATTTACAAACTATAAACGTAAATATCCAATCCAACCTTACGAGAACTTCATCCAGCTTCTCCAATCAGCTTTTATAGACGGAAGTGAAAACAAACCACAGACAAATGCGCAGGTGGCTCTGGTCAACATGATGGTATGCTGGTTTGCATAGAAACAGGACACCAGTGCAAACTTCCACAGACAACAGCAGCAGAAGCCAGTTCACATGTTCAATAAAGAAAATAAAATAGAGGCTTTACAAGAAAATATCATAAATCAGAGAAAAAAATGTTAGCTCTAAGAGTATGTACTGTAACCATAAAAATCTGGCCAGCAGCATGTCCTGAGGAGAACTTCATGTTAAATCCAGCAAAGAATTTAAAATTCTTCTCCTCACATATAAAACATGACCAAGCTCCATGGTACAACAGATCTCATATCTCATTCAGACACCCTTTTTTAACATTAGGCTTAAAACCTTCCTTTTAGTTAAACTGGAATTAGGTACACCCTAAAAACATTTAGATATTGATATTTAGATATTTAGATAAACCAGACAGCGGACTCTAGAAGAATATTGCCCCTATAGCAGCGGAAAGCGGGACTATAAATGATGTTTAACATTCATGTGACGTCTGTTTTGTAGCTTATCAGAGCCCACATTAAGCTAATGGTTCGGTGGGCGCCATCATGTTCAAGAAAGAGGGGAGGATTTGGGAAAAGAGAGGAAACTGGGGAATTACATCATTATATTCTGCTAGTGGACTTTTTTTCTGAATGTGGCAATCTAGAAGTGCATGAAGGTGTCAGATTACTTCATGTTATCAGATTTTGATTGTCATGTAAACAGCTCATTGTCTAAGGCAGAGAGGTCTCTAACTCCAGTCCTCGAGAGCTACCACCCTGCACGTTTTACTGTTTTCCTGCTGCAACACACATGATCCAAATCAATGGTTCAATAACAGGTGCAGAAGAAGACAACAAGTTGTTGGAGAACTTTTATATTTGAATTGGGTGTGTTGCTGCAGGGATATTCACACCCTACCCCTGATGTACAGAGTCTACAGTAGCTCTTCATTCAATGAAACTCATCAAACTGGTGAAGCTTAATAATATGCAAAAAGCAGAAACAAGCAAACTATTTAGGGAATGCTACCTGGTGTTATACAATGCTACACCACTCTGGCCCACCATGCCTCACCAGGTTTGTTCACCAACAAGTCTGTAATGTTGCACAAAGCTAACATGATTCGAATGCACATCACATTCTTTGAACTAAATGATTACTTGGAAACTTTTGCCTGCCAAAAAATAAATAGTATAAAGAGCCATTACAGTTATTAGTTCTCAAACCCCAAAGATGGTCATCATCTCCCAGATTTATTGATGGTAATTTACTGCGGTGCTGTTTCCCTCCTAGATGCCAGAGCAGCCACACAAGCTGAACTCATACTAATGCATTTAGGAAACACATGACACACTCCATGTTCATTGCAGATGACATTTTGAGTTCAGCCTCCAGGAAACACATCAAATCCTCTGCTGATAGTAACCTTGGGATAAGGGAGTAATGCCTGAAATATTTCACCCAAAACTGGAAAAGAAAAACCGCAGGTTAAAGAATTGAAGAAAATAGTTCTAAAAGGTTTTTAACAAATGTGCACCATTTTGGAATAATTATGATCTTCTATTGAAATTTAGAGAAATTTGATATATGGCATAAAGTAGCTCACTGATCACACAAGCCTTACAAGCTCTACAAGTCTCATAAATCATTCTGACAGAAAACCTGTATTTAAATAGATAGGTTTTACTGCAGGACTGATTAATGCCTGTGTTTTTGCGTGGCAGTGTATTTTCATCTTGGAAGTAATGGCTTAATGGAAGTATTATTGCAGAACAAAGTACCACAAGTACTGTGACAGTAAAGTTGCATATAGTGGTGCTTTATTGGGTCAAGTTAACATATTATAATCAAAACGGAAAGCATTGATGTTTTTTTTTATTTTTTATTTAGTATAACGTAAAGGAAGATATCCAGTAAAATGATGATATATTAAATAGAATGGATGTATACTGGACCAACATTCTTCCAGCCACTACAGTATTAACAATTTCTCTATAGGAAATTCAATTGTGTCAAAACATAACCTGATTTAGTTGAATATTAAAAAACAAAACAGGTTAGTTAAACAATTCACTTTGGATTTAGCTCAACAGAATGCAAATCCAGCTTATAGTTGTAGGAGCTCAACCCTCATGATGTTTGCATTTTGTTTTGATGATGTTGCAGCCGGTCAAATCTGATAATATGATTTTAAAATGGTGTCTGTATCTGATCAAACAATGTGGCCACTTCCGAACGGTCTATTTGGGAACTAATCTGTCTGGTTTCTTTCTGTACTGAGAACAATAATATTCTATTTTATATAATAAATATTAAAGTATTTCTATAGAATAGAAAGTATCATCTTCCATGGAGTTTGCCGCTGCATGAATAAAGCTGTCAATAACTTCCAATTCTAGCTTTTATTGGTATCTTGACTAGATAGGAATAAGGATGTCACAAATTAATTACACGTTACAATAAACCTCTCTTTCTCTCTCTATCTTTCTGTTTTGTAATTAAAATATTTTTCTAAATAAATGTAGATATTTGTCTATATTTTCAATAAGTTAATACTTAAAATATTCCAACCTAATATAAGAAATAATTCTAAAACACAGGACCTTAGACTAGAATCCACTCTAAATGTAAATATGTTTTTCCCATGGTTATCCACATCTATTTAAGCTGCAAACACTTGAAAAAATACACAGAAACTAAAGACTATAAACAAGCTTTCTTAATTCAATCCAAACAAATATGCTCCAGAGGAGACTGTCGGTGACCTACATTTTCTAATAATTTATATAAGTCTGTTGCACCTCACTGAGGAAAGCATCATTACAACAGATAGGAACTGATAGAATGAAAAAACAGAGATGCAAACCCGTTCATCTCTGACAGAAAGAACATATTAGAGCACAGAGACACTTTGTGGTAAAGTGAAGAACTGCAGATTGTGTGACATTGATCTAATAACAATATCAGCAGGAAAAAAAACCCATCAGCTGATATGCGTTTCCTGTATTGTTCTGTATAATGAATGACAGGTGGCAGTATAGCTCTGGATTTGCTTTCCAGCCTTGCAATATTCCTAAACAAGCTGCTTAGAGCTTTTTTATGTTAGCTACATAACAGAAAGCCAATGAAAACAAACCAGGGGAGAAAAGATAAATGCTGTGATAAAGTGAAAAAGGGCATAAACAATATAACATAGTTCCTGGAACAGACTTCAAGTTAATGCAATACAGTAAACCATGATGCTTTAGATTTATTCTGAATATTTACATACATAATATCAGGCCAAAGCTCACATTTGCAAAATGAAGGGATATGATAAACACAGATGGAGAGTGGAGAAGCCTATTAACCGAGTACATAGCGTAAAAAACAAACAACTCTGAAAGGGTTGGCACCATAACTGAGAAATTCTGCAAGATGATGATTTCTAACTGCTGGGAGTAAATTGAAGGAAAAAGAAAGAGAATTACTCCAATTTGGAGGACAGAACAGATAACTGCAGCTCTGTGCAGGGCAAGAGCCACTGCTAAGATGCTGATGGCGAGTACTGTGTGAGACTAAATTAAACTTAAGGGAACTGATGGGAAAATACAAGGTTAAGAAGTCACATATTATAAAGTGTGAACAACAAGAATAACATAAAGACATATTGGTGGAACAATTACCTTTCTTTTTCATAAAAAAATGGAGAAGCATTAAAATAGACTTGAATGAGTCATTAACTCAGTTAAACTGATAGAGCAATTTGTTCCAGTACAACCCATCCAGGATTCAGTGAAACAACATACATAAAAAACATACATACACCATAACATACACTTGACAGTACCTTGAAGGTTTTTCCCATAAAAAAATGAAATAATGTGATTAAGAAGCATTTAAAGGTGTTAAAGTGTTAGATCAACAATTTAATAAGCTATCAGAGGAAAATAAATCTAATAATAAATAATGATCATTTTTAATATTTTTATGTTATTTTTATTTTACAGTGGTTTACGGAAAATTATTTTTTTGTCCTCTAATGACTGAAATGGAAAATAAATAATGCAACCTACAAGGGTTAAGATGTCCAACCAACTGGCTGCTCCTTAAGCTCCGGCTTCGTGCTGTAGAAGGGGTTGTGAGCTGCTATAATGCTTCCACTGTCAAAACATATTAAGGCGATGAGCTGGCGCTGCTGTGGGCGAGATGTCTGCCTGTGCACATCACTGCCAAGGAGGACAGAGAAGTCTAGCCAGTGACACTGACAGGTTTACACAAAGGAGGGAAAAATATCTCTAAGCTTTGCACAAGCAAGGATGTTTAAGTCCATGGATGCCGTTTGAGCCTACAGCTGATTTGTGCAAAATACTTCACCAGTTTATTGCCCTTTATTCTGTGCATTCTAAGCAAACATTATATCCTAAATTTGACCCCCTCATCAACTTTGCAGAGTATTTCTTTTGTCAAGTTTCTTTCAACCATGTTCTGTCCAGAAAAGAGCAAATTACTGAGATACTTCTGTTGTTTGTACAGGCTCACATCACCAGGACAAAAATACAATTTCCCTTTTAATAACTCCATGCAACCACAGAGTCATTGTTACTAAGCACATTAATAACAAACAGGCCATGTTTAACAGTCTGATAAATAAAACAGCTGCTCACAGCATGATGCTGTGCCAAAAAGAAAAGGCACCACTTCCGTCCTTTGCATAACACAAGCCATCATGTCGTTTGCAAACTGATGCTGCAGCTCATTATCTTTGTAATTAGATCAATTTTCAATAAAGGAATTGAAAAATACTTTCAATCTTATTTTTCCTTTATTAAAACTTTGACACGGTCAGTCTAAGCATTGATTTTTGTACCTCAGCAGTAGTGTAATGACTCCCGTCACTGAGGTAACAGTTCGTCTTTTTCACCCCACAAAGCAGGAATGTTTGAGTATTATCTCTAAACGGCAACGAACAAAGAGTCAATGTCATTCTTATTACGTTTTTAAGCATTTGGAACATAATTGAAAGAAATCCCTTTAAAGGATCCCTTCCCCTCAGATCTTTGCTTCTCACCAATTAAGGTAGGTTTTGCACGACTCCAGTGCTGCTTGTAGCAACCTGTTTCCAGCTGTTTTTGGGATGCACATCACCCAAATGTTGTGATGGGTAACATGCAATTGCTAGCTAAGAAAAGTGACGAGCTCCAGGTGCTAACCAGGTCTCGGAAAGAATACATAATGCAGTTTTATGTGCTTCACTGAGACATGGCTGCATGATCACATCCCAGACTGTAATACGTCTCAACACGGCTTCAAGACACTCTGTGCAGACAGCAATAAACAACTCAGCGGGAGATGGAGTTGCAGTTCTGGTTAACCAGTGTTGGTGTCATCCTGGACGTTTCGTTGTTGGGAGAGGATCTGCACGGGAGACATTGAACAGCTAGTTTTTGTCAGCTGCTCCACCAGAGAGGGCCCATCGTTCAGCGACACCCCTTCATTGGAGATGCTCCGAGATGGTGTGTTGAGACAGCAGACTGTCATCTGTGGTCCTCATGGAGATGACATCAACAGCTTGACTGAGTGTATGACGGATTATATAGACTTCTGTGTGGACGCCACCACCCCCGGTAAGAACAGTGAAGACCCATCATTAACTATTTTTTGTATTTAAAAAACTACAACTTGAATTTCCCTCTGGGATCAATAATGTATTTTTCATTTAATTTTATTCATTTTCATTTCACTTCATCCCAGTCCCAGTTTATTGCTGTTTTGCTGGCCGCTCAATGCCAGTCTGTGCTCATGAGTGATGAGTTTGTGGTTTAGGTCTTCTGTCTTTTGTTAGACAGAAGCGTTTACATTCTCATGAAGCAGAATGAGAGGTGCTTATTTAATCAAACTTATTTATATAGGACTGTTTCCAAAACTGTGCAAAGGGCTCTGCTCAATAAAAACCACAACTAACCATTTACACACATTCAGACAGGACACCCTTGTCCCCAGCCCCCAGTCTCATTTTGCATAATACAACCAAAAGCTTTCCTTTATTTTCTTAACCAACATGTTAATAGGTAAATGAAGACAGGGATTGGCACTGCTGAAAAGAACAATATGCTCAGGATCGAGTCCCACCATTGCCAGCCCACCCATGACCACAGAGAGTCACCACAGAAACGGGCAAAATAAGGGCAATCCCTGTTCCACACCACAGCCAAAAGTCTGCAAAACAGGGCCATCTGGACAAGAGCCATCCCCATAGCAACGACCCTGAAGACAGAGTAGGCATAGCCCCCACCATAGAGGATACCCATGAGGAAAACAATAGAATTACTGTTATTTAAGAGTTTGATTTTTGGTACATATACTCACATATGCTAATTTAAGAATAAATAGCATGTATTTTATTTTGTTCCAGAGTTTTACGTGAAACAAGATGACAAAAATGAAAGAAAAATGGTTTCGATTTATTATATACAATATTGTTCCATTACAATAAGTGTTAACATAGGTGGAAAATAACATCAGGTGGCAGGAAGGCAGGTGATTCATAGTCATAAAAGACTGCCACTGGCCTTTTTCTAAAATAACACTGCAAAGCCATGATCACTGAACCATGACAGCTAAGGTGATTATAATACATTTTCATGATTGCCCTGGCTGTGACAAAAACACATGCAAAACGGGCAAAAATCTACACAAATGCAAATAGAGGACATGTATATAATATGTCTATTAAACCGTAAATGCCAATTTTATGTACAGCTTTCAAATTTAGCCCTATATAGTCATTATTCAAATTGCTTTGAAGTGCACCATAGTGTATTCAGCAATTCCTGAATAATCCTATTTGTGAAGCATTTTTTTAGTGCTGGAAACCTCATAAAAATGCCCCCATCGTCACAATCTCTTATTTAAGTCTGACAAGTCAGCTTTATCCATACTAATTTAGCTGCAACCACCACAAAGCACAGGAGTTACATGGCAAATACACCTGAGATTTTTTTAGACCAAGAGATGAAGTGACCCAGTGGATGATCAAATACTGAGGAGGTAAATTAAATCTTATTTTTTTCAGAGCATCCCCCTGATAAAGCTTCTTTTGCAGTCAACCTATAATTATCTGTCCCATTTGAGCTGCACTTCAGAGACTGTGCAATCAGGTCCTGTAGTGTTCAGATTATTTCAGCAGATAAACAGGAAAATCTCTTCGAGGAGGTGTTTGCTCTTTTTTCTCCTCCATAATTAAGCATGCTGAGCATACATTCACTGTGTAAAAAAAAGCTTTTAAAAGATGAGGAAACGAAGATTTCCATTAACTCAGCTTGTTAGTAATGTTCTGACATAGTCATCTTTTACACATAAGAATAACTGGCTGAACATATTTCTGACTACTCCTGCCCTGACACAATCTAAACAGTAAATGGTAAACATGTTTGAGGTCTCTACGCCGTCTTACCAACAACAATAATCCTTACATTTAACAGCATTTTTAAGATGTGCAGTCATTCTGCTGCTGCTGAGGACACGTTCTAGGGGATTTTAAGTGTTTCACACCCACTCTGTACTGATGGTGATGACTAATACCACCTATGGTCTACACTGCAAGCTCAGTGTAAAGAAAACACACTTTCAAATTCAGCACAATTTTAGACAAGAAGACATTTAGAATACCAGTTTGAGAAAAATGTCTTATGGTGGTTGGATTGTTACATTTTGTCCTTTATCATAAAAGCCATCATTTAGGCTACCCAAGAACGGGGAGTGGATGGCTCTAATCCAAAGCAGTAATATATAAAAAAAGGAATTTTATACATGTTAATGGATGATATAATGATGGCTGAATGCAAAAGTATTTGTACTGTATTTCCAATTGTACAGGTAATATCTAAACATGACAGCCTAAATTTAAAACATGGAAACAGGAAATGAAACATTTAGTATGATAAGCCTGCAAGCACAAAGACTGTTAGTCCAAAAAGGCCTCATGCTCATCACTGTCATTCTCCTCTCTCTGATCCTCTGTCTCCCTTATTCCTTCCTTATCTGTCATCTATCCTCCCCATCCTCTGGGTTTAGTTCCTCATTCTCTCCTTTAGTCTTCACTCTTCGTCTTACCAGCTTTGTAAACTCACTCAAATGGAAATAATGCAGGCAGTAAATCCTAGCAGTCGCCTCTGCAACAGAAACAGTGCAAAAAAAGACAGCTGCTGCAATTATCAGTGCGTATGTTTTGCCTCATGACATTTTATACTGCTGGGGGTTTGGATCTGCAGTGTCTTGTCTTAGTGGGAGCACTAAAAGAGAAGCAATCCACTACAAGAAGTCAGAGTATGAGATTAGCTGTTGCTGGACAACACCAACATGAGTCAGTGCTGCATTGCAAGTGTCAAAGTTTGACACTCAAGAAGGTATTAAGAGTTGATTAAGAGAGCAATTAATACTGTTAACTCTGTTGACATTACTCCCATCAGCATCCAGCCTTCATTAGAAGAGAAAAAGAAACCTGAACATGATTAGACACACGGAGAAGAGCTGGATGAAATTAAATTGGATCCTGCTTTGCTGGTGGCCATGTAGGCATGTGCACCAATATTTGGTGGCTTATTTTATGTCTGAGTGACTGATTCCCCCTGCCCCCTTACACACACACACACACACACACACACACACACACACACACACACACACACACACACACACACACACACACACACACACTTTCCTCTTCCATGACTGGAGAGAGGAATAAACCCACATAGAGAAACTCGATCAGACATTTGCAGGAGCACACACTACTCTGCCCACACTCTAGGTATATACATAAACAGCTGGGCAGACAGCGCTCACTTTCAGACAAGCACACACCCACGTAGCCACCACTTGCTTGTCAGACCCATGACTTCAGTGTGATTGCTACTCTCCAGCACCCCCGCAGCTAAGTTGTCATTATGGCCCTCTGACACCCAACTCTGGAAATAATGGCAGCCTGGGAGGGAAATTTCCTCCTCCCCCACACAAACAATCACATCCAAACTGTACTCTCACAGAACAACATCACAGAAACAAAGAGATTAAGGGAAATGACAGCACAGAAGGGTCTAGTTCCGGAAGAGCATCAAACGATAACAAACTTTGCTCAAAAACTTACAAAAACAAACAAAAATGTAGTCATTGAGGGTTTGATCCCCCTCTGTGAACCTATTCAATTCGATTCAATTTATTTATAAAGCACATTAAAACCACTCCAGTTGACCAAAATGCTGAACAAAATAAAACTCAAATAGAAATAATAATAATATCAATAAATACAATTCCAACCTAAGTGTCACTTGTGGAGACTGACTGGCTGTACCTAAAGTTACTACCAAGTGTAAACAGATTGCATCATATGAGACTAGGCTTATAAATACATATTACACAATCTGAATAACAATAAGGATGAAAACCACAGATGCAAACATCTGATGGAAATGTAAGAGACTCATTTGTGAGACATTAGTTTCTATATGTCTGTTTTTTTTAACTCTTTAGTATCCTGCTGTACCATTCAGCAGAGCACATTTTTCAAGGATTCTTATTTAACACTTGTGTAATAACAAAAAACTGATCCAGCATACACGTGACTCCTTGTATCATATCACTTTCATCCTCCTACTTGTGACCTGTAAATCAATCATAGTACATTTCATGATTTTTAAAGTCCTACAATGCATCTGAAGGAGAGAGAGACAGCTTGACAGAGAAAATATGAGTTAGGATACACCCAGACACAAACCACATTAATGTCACATTGTAAAATGAATTAGTATCAAAGCTTCCTGAATATTGTCAAGGCTCGTGACAAAGACCATGAACGCATACAATTTTATTACATTTGATGTAAAATGATCACTCCCAGAGCAAGGAAATGTCCTTCATTTAATTCCCACTGATTTAACTCTTCTTTGGATACACAAAGTTGCGATTCTTCATTCAAAACACTCTGCAAGAAGCTGTCTCAACCTGGAGGACAATTTAAAACTAAAACTTTTAACAATAAAATCAAATCCTAGATGGTACGCAGAACACCACCTCAGAAGACAGAAAACCTTTAAGCAGCACATTATACAAGCATAAACTTCTGCAAACATTTAATAAAAAAAACACACAGTGAGCCAATATAAAAACTGACCAGAACTGCATAAAATAAGAGGCTGTGAATCAGCTGTGTCACCTTAGCTCAAAGGCACACAGTTTATGGATAAGAAATTCAACAGAGAATGCCGTCCTCACAATATAAATCTCTGCCACCAGAAAGCCTTCTGCAATTAGAATGAATCTCCTAACAAGGAGACAAGAAGAGGCCACAGTTCTGGGTACAGAAAATATGAACTTCACCTAGGAAAGAGGTCCCTGCAGACAGGCCAGGGTTTATCTTCATACAAGATGAGTCCTGGAGCTAAACTGCTACTGACATGCTTAAGTCAAGGCCCTCTGCAGAAGGACCTCCACCAGAGAAAATACAATTGGGAATATGTGGAGTCTTGTTGCAATTACAGAGGTACTTGCTCTATTGGCTTATTTTTCAGATAAAGAAAGAGTGCAAGGTCTCAAAGGGGACTTTATTGTTGCCAGCTACTGATAGTAAAAATCCTGTTAAGCAAAAATGCTTTCTGAGCCAGTGGAGACCTTCCAAGCTGTTTCTTTGATAAGATCCACATGTCTAAACCAGTGTCCACTCATGGTAAGCATCCAGCTCAAACGGTGGCTGACCACAACCTCAAATTACATTCCTCATGCTGATAAAATAAGGGAAAAAAAACAAACAAACAAAAAACACCTAAACCAACGAATGTTCTGTTTTTTAGATCATTGGAGTCATCCAAACCCAAATTAATAATCTGTGTGTTTACTCACTCTACAAAACAGCAGAACATCTGGCAGTCTCTACTTAAAGCTGAGACCTTTTTTGAGTTTTACAGATGTTTTCCCTTAGAGAAAAAACTGTAGCAATGGCCAGATACAATGCAGCTGATCACATAGCAGGAGGCAAATCTAAGCTACCTGGATTTACATGCATATGCTAGCTGGATGTACATGCAAATTGCACAATAACAGACACCCTTTTAGATTGATAGAAGAATGAAAAGAACAAAAATGAGAATATTTTCCACAAGTTTGTAGTTCTCTATGTAACCTGAAAATCAAATCCTGTAAAACTTTTTTTTATAATTGTACCTGCTTTTGTAGCTATGCACTCTTAATTGTACTTTCTGATGCTAATGCATTCAGCAAGTTGTCACTACCCCAAAAGACCTGCAACCCAATGCCCTTTGTTTTCAGCTTCTTCATAACAAATGCAAGGAAGCAGAAGGTAAGGGCCATGACGGCAGAGGAAGGCTGGTTCTCCACCAAGGTGGGTTTGTTTGGGCTTCATGCTCCACATTGCATTATTCTGGTTCTGACTTTGATTAAAATTTTAGGGCATTCCTTAGTTGCTGTTCTTGGTTGTCTCATACATCTTGTTCCTATTCTATTTTGTAGAGTTTATCCCCAGTCATCCCGATCTTGTACTCTGCTGTGCTTGCTGTTTTTTGGAACTGTACTGTACTGTAAACAATCTCGTTGTGCTGGGACTCTGGCTCAATGATAGTAGTGGGCTCAATGATAGTAGTACTATCAATCTATCATACATACATTGAATGGTATCGGCATTAAAGCGCGATGTCGGAAAATATCAGTATATTGGATAGCAGTAAAAAAGCCAATATTGAACATCACTACTTGAAATTCACCAGTTGCTTACTTGATTCCACTCACAAGAGGTTTATTAATAAAAAACAGTTTAAGGTACGTGGCCTCAGATATTTTTAACTTTGTTAATCAATTTTTGCTTTCTACCCTTGTCTAAGGGTGTCTACCCTTAGACCCTAATAACAGAATACTTTTATATATATATATACTTTTATATATCAATATACGATCTCCTCTTTCTTAGTAAAATGATAGATAATCACACAGCTTTCTGACATTAAATAGGTGATTTAATATCTAATTGGCTGTTTTTTGGCAACAGCACTAAGACTGCTAGAGGTCTCCAATGAATTTTCCATGAACACAAATAGCAGCAAGGTTCCAGTGACACTACTGGATACTGGATTTTAGTGCTTCATCCAACATGGTTGATCAGTATGTCTAAAAAACTGGCTTAAAACTGGGTAGAACCTTCTGGGACTGGAAACCATTAAATATTGGTTTGAGTATATTTAAGAGACAGGGACTATTTTGTGTCTATAGGTAACTTTAAATCTGAGCAAGCTAAAACAATCTATGGTGTTCCCCAAGGCTCCATTATGGGGTCTTTACTGTTAATCTACACCATCTACATCAACATATATATGCTCCAATGCTCTCAAATAATGAAAAACAACTAAATTGACATAGTTATGAGGATGACATACAAAACTGACTGGCCTGAATTTCAGCATCACATTTAAGGCAGTTGTGAAGCCTGCGGGTAATTATGTAAAGAAGATTTAGAGGATTTAAAGACTGATGCGTCAGTGGTATTTACAGAAACATGTATTCATATTTAGTAGACTAGACTACTTTAACTTTTAGGGCTGCACGGTGGCGCAGTTGGTTAGGACTGTGGCCTCACAGCAAGAAGGTTGCCGGTTCGAGTCCCGGTGTGAGCGG
>JBAMIG010000012.1:5698659-5709034 GCA_037177335.1 Kiunga ballochi
GCCTGTTGATTGCTGGGATAGGCTCCAGCCCCCCCGCGACCTCGTTAGGGACAAGCGGTAGATGATGGATGGATGGACTACTTTAACACCATCATCACAAGTCTCCATAAAAAGTCCATTGGACAGCTGCACTTATTACAGAACACTGCTTCTCATGTCATCACCAGGACCTGGAAAGTGGATCTTACAACTCCAGTCCTCTGACCTCTGATCAGTCCCTGATCCTTTTGTCAAAGGATTTACGTAAAAATCCCGCTATTAGTTAACAAAACCCTGAGACATCAATGGCTGAGGAGCTGCAAGGTTGGTGGTCCATCCTGATGTCCTTAGACAAGACACTTTACCCACCTTTCCTCCAGGGTCGGTATCGCAGATCAGTGTTCACGTGGAACTTACCAACCCCAAATATGAATGGTAAATATATGAAGCGCATACATTTCATTCTTATTATTCAGACTCTTCGGACCAACTAGATCCCTCAGGTCACCAGGGTTAAGTCTATTAAGTCTATTTTCTGTCCCCAGAGTCAGAACTAACATGGAAAGACAGTGTGCATTTTTTATGCTCCTCACATGTGAAACAAACTTCCAAAAAACTGCAGTTCAGTAATCAGTTTTAGATCAACTGTTAATTCCTCACACAGTAAGTTCTATTTATTGCATTTAATTCCTTTTCAGCCTTTTTTGTCTCATTTAATTTCCTTTTTCTGTTGCTTTTAATGTTTATTGCTTATTTTACAAAATGTTGTAATCTTTTTACTGTTTCTTATCAAGCATTTTAAAATGTCTTATAAATTAAATGTACAGTATAAAAACATTTTTCTTGCCTTGTTGCTAAGGTATAAAATAATCAACCAAAACCAGTGTCCACTCACCCCAGTGACATTGTCTGTTGGAATTTCTTTTGAAACCCTTAAATAAAACTGAAAACCACAACTGTAGGTTGGCATTTTGAAGCTAGCATGAACACACACTGTGCAGAAACACACATGAAATTGCAGCTGTTATTTGATTTGAAATGAAGTCTCCTGTGTTTTCCATGGCAGCAGTAGCCACATTTAACATGCTCTTACACACTTATTTTGGATCCCTACAGACACACACACACACCAAAACATGCTTGTGTTGGGTAGCCCAGCAACAGGCTCTAATTAGCTTTTGCAATTGCACGATGATGAGTGAAAACGGGAATCAGCTGGATCAAAACCAATTTCAAATATACAAGCAGCTACACTTTTATACAGCATTAGACAACGCATTCAAACATGCAAAAGTGTTCAAAGTGATCAAATTAAACTTGATCCCCCATGATTTTCCATGATTCTAACCATTGAGCAGTTGCTTTAGGCTCAAGCAATATAACTTTTATATCAAGATCTCTGTGAAAACTGCCATTTGTACAACAGAGAAATACTGCATCAGTATGGAGAGCATAAAACCATGTATGGGGGAGGGGTGGTAGTCAAATACTGCTCTACTGATCTAAATGTTACATGTGGACAAATGGTTTTGCACAGATATAAAAACGCACTAGCAAGAATTCACTGCAGCAAGCCTTCAAGACAAAGTGAGTAAGGAAGAAAGAAAACAGGAGACAGTTGGTGTTTTAGCAGAAAGTTAGATTCACTTGATTCACAATGACACTAAGGTGACAATTATCATCTAGTGTAGTGAGATATATTTCAGTGATCTGACACCAAACCACAGAAGCTGTAAAACCCTGAAAGCAAATGGTAACTTACACATAAATGGGTTACTGTCACATTGAACCACTCACAAGATTAACATAAGTACAAAAGTCAGAGGCACAAAGAGGTTTACAGATCCATAAGACAAACATTTAAACCCAACTGGTGGACAAAGGTACCAAAACAATCTGATAATATAATATGATAGTAGGAGACACATGAATCATAAAAGAAAATGAAAAGAAATAAAAGGAAATTATAAAAGCAGCAACTGTGTCTTGGAATATCAAAAACAAACAAAAAAAACATTTGGGTGGAATTCACAACATTTGCATGTTATTTATTTCTTCATTTGCAAAGAATGCTTTTCTGTTTAATATAAACAGTACTGCATATTTATCATTTACTATCATCTTCACAACAACACTGAAGCTGCGCTCTTCATTTGCTTTTTTGCAAGCCAGTTAAAAGGTAACATCTAATCCTTTTTAAAGACAGCTTCATTTCAGCACCATGGAGAGCTCCACAGTATGCAGCAGCTGTGGCTATTTGTTCCCCTCATAGGTTGTAGAAAGCATCTGTTGATCAACGTCCAAAACCACAGAAATAATGTAACTATAAAGAGACTCCCAAAATCCCCAGCACTCTTATGACTTTAGCACCACTTTATACCTCAGAAATTGGAAATTTTATACTCAGAGAAAATAAAACAAGAAAAAAGATATGCTCATTCCAAACATGCCCCAGGTTTCTAAGTTAAGCCTGTTTTGAAGTTTTCCTATTGTTGGATTCATTTTTGGTCAAAGTGGCTCGAATCTAACTTTTTAATATAACTCATATTTAATCTTTTTATGACAGTCTGAAGAACCCTTATCCAGGTTTTTCAAGTTCACCCCACACCACTTTCATTTGTGGTAGTACATCCACAGTAGAAGGCAAGGTACAGCAAGATCAAATGTAAACAACGTAAAAAATATTATATCTGAATTTTTAGAGCAAAGATTTAGAGCAAATCATGCACACACACGGACACATGTAGCGTCTGTCTTACATTCCATAAACACAATGTGCTGCATATAACGCAACATCTTTCTTTCCACATGTTTGACACTTCAGCGACACAGTCAGAGGCAGTTGCATTAAACTATGTGAACAACCAAAGAGATTGGATCTGAGGAAAATAGTCATTGAGCATTATGGCTTGTAGTGTGAAAACTGTCTTAAGGAGTTCCCACAGGCATGAAAATCTTCTTAATAATAATACAAATTTGAAAAGAGCTTAAAGTGCAACCCAGCTAAAAGCTAAAAGCCAAATGTTTAAAATCTATTAAAAGTAATCAGTCTGTACATTGTAGCAAATCTGTAGGAAGACAGTAGATAAAGGCATGTAGCAGCTTTCACCTATTACTCCTATTGGATTTAAAGACACACACACTCATGCGGGAGCCTTTCCTGGAATATTTCCAGGCATTATCTCACGGCTATAATGCACATACATAACATACTACCTGTCATCATTCTGAAATGTCTGGTCCCCAAGCACCAAGTCCCTGAAGCGGTAGCGAGGTGGTAGGGGTGGTACCTCCGAATCCACATCTGCCATCTTGAGATTGGAGATGTCCAAAATAACACCTGAGTTGCTGCTGTTGTTTTTCTGCAGGGTGTCAGAGGTGGATCTGCACAATGAGAAGCAGAGCAACACCTCCTCATCAACATGTCTGTGAAACTTCAATAATTATCAAACCAACAACTGATTAGTTTCCTTAAGATTGTTTGTTGATATGATGGATATGAGATAATGATGTAGAACTCAATTACAGGCTGTAATATGTGGTGGTAAGGGAAATAAACAGGCACTTTGAGCTGTGCAACAATATAAACGTGTTTGTAAAATGATTGTTTAGAAGGTGAAACCCACTTACAAGAGGATGTGTATGTGTCTGAGTACAATCCCGGCTACATGCATACACATGTACCCATTCTGTATCAAAGCGTCACATGTGGTGAAATGCTTGAGGAAATTACCTGTCACCATGGGAACTCGATGATCTTCGTGGAGGACTCATGACTGTCTCTTGAGGGGGGATTAAAGAGGGTAATGAAGGAAAGCAAGAGGAAGAAAAAAAAGGGTAGACATTAAACACTTATTAAAAAAAGCACATTTCTATGACTTAAGAGGAATTTAACATGATCACATTTACTGCTTTTTTTAGCAGCTTATTTCTTCCCAAAGTTAAGCGGGTTGTCTCAAGTTGCTGTTCTTAAGGCAGAAAATGGTGTATTGTAATGCAATTATACAATTTAATGGTGTCTATTCTGATAATGTGGAAAATAGAAATGCTGGAAGGTCAATTGGCTCATATTTATCCAAAGAATGTGTTTATTCAAGTCACCCTAGAGTGTGTTGTAATTTGTGCAAACATGGAAAAAAAACTAATCACCTTATCGAAGAGACAGTAAACCCATTTTCTGCCTTTGTAGCAAAACGGGGGCAAGAGAAAGATTTCAGAAATAGGACACAAACACTTCAGCTACACCTCCACTGTACTGTGTATTCAGTGTTACAAATGCAAGTTTTATCAGGTTCAGCTTAGGTTCACGTGTGCATGTTTTTGCTTGAGCAGATTAATGTTTTCTTTAGAGATGACATTATATGTCCATGTGTCTTGTTGGAAAAGTTACCATTGAAATGCTTAATTATCAATGAAGGAAACAATTAATGACTATGTGTGTGCATTATGAGTATGTTTTTGCTTTGTATGGTCTTCATTGTAGTGTGTGGGTAGCCTTGAGTGGGCTCAAACCACCAAGAGACATGCTCTCCATTATCACTGAAAGTACATACCCTGGCAAAGACAGACAGGATATGGAAAGAAAGAATAGAAATTAAAATATTGAAAGTAACAGAAAATGTGAATAAATGAAAGCAAAGCAAAAAAAAAAAAAAAAAAACATATATTATGTTCTGAATGTGTCTATATAAAAAAGACGTTCAACAAAACTCAGTGTTAGTTTAAAAGTGAGGATAAGATCCACAAATGATTTTCTCTCTATAATGAAACCACAACCTATAAGGGACATCTCCTAATGGATAAGACAAAGTGACCACAGTAATGGTGAACAGAGATGCTCCCACTTAGAGGCAGCTTCGTCTTAATGGGAGAATCACATGGAATCAGACCAAAATACACAGATGAAGCAGAAAAGCCATGAAAATATAAAAAACTTAAGAAAAGCTATTATCCCCAAAATACTGGGAAAGTAACAAGCAAACTGCGATCAGAAATACTCAAACAGTGAATTGTGCATTTTATGCATTTAAAAATGGTTGAAATGATTAAATCAAGTCATCGCTTAATAAATTCACAAAAATAAAATAATAAATAGGCTATATTTCAAATCTAATATCAGACATAGGCTACAGTCACAGTCAGATGACTGAGTTGCTCAGAGAAATTGTCAAAAAAGAAAAGAAAACAAAGAAGCTGAAAACTACAGCAATTCAGGAAGATAAAGGGGCTTTGCTTTACATTTAAGAAAGAGGCAACTAATTATTCACTCCAAACTAACATAACCATGACATTATAATGAGAGAATAGGGACACTTAACTCAAATACCTCATCCGCAAACTTACAGACACAGAGGCCTTAAAAGTAATACTTTAGTAAACCAGTAAATATAAAACACCATCTGTGGGATAAACCAGTAAATATAAAACATCATCTGTGGGATAAACCAGTAAATATAAAACACCATCTGTGGGATAAGCTCAGCAGCAAAGTTACATGGTGCTCGCGCTAACTTTGTTTACCTGGGTGCTGAGTTTCCGTGTCTGACCGAGGTCCCATCATCGTAAACAAAGGTTTGGTTTAGAAAACCTCCTTACACTGTGCACACAATACTGCCTGTGCGACACGGGATGCCTCCCATCTAACACTCTTAGCAAAATCTCTGTCATCATTGGAAAGTAACAAGAAGAGGGAGGGAAGTCAACTCCTGTGACCAGGCCGGTGCAAACAAGCTGAAAGGTTCCGTTCATTAGAATCTGTCCCACGCTGGCAAATAGAAAAACCTTCCCAAGGTGCAAGAGAGTATCGAGTTTATTAAAAAATAAATAAATAAATAAATAAAAACAAGTCTCTTTAGGCTACTTATTGGCGCTCGCGCAGTCCCAAGTCTTCCTTATTTACCTGATGACTCATTTGCATATCAGCGAAACCCGAACCTGTGAACCCGAAAACACCCGACCAGTCGACACTTCGGTGTCTTCTAGCAACAACTTAGTTTGCCACTGTTGACGAACTACATTACTTGGCGGAAGGAGAATACAGTTATCCTATTTTTGTCGCCCCCCTCCTTTTTTTAGAAAAAAAAAATCCAGTTGCTTTCTTTTTAAATGAGCTCAACCCCGTTTTAAGCTAATCTTACATAACAACCCCCCCGACTAAATATCACAGCTAACACCGCATCCTGTATCTTGTAGGGTTGCTGTCTTCTGCCATGTAGGCAAACACTCGCTTGCGCATCTAAAATAAGGACACTATGCAAAGCGTTCTGTCCTCTTGATTTTCATGCATCCCGTCTGCATCAGCATCCTCTCCTCACTTAGACACACAGCAAGCTTGAGGTCCCCCTCTGGGGTCTCGCCATCTACCGGACAATCTTGAAATAATGTTATCTTTTTCGAGAAAACTGATTTAATGATTAAAATGGAGTTCTGATACAAACATGCATTTAATGAAATGAGAATAACAATAGGTGACAGTGTTCCCATCATTTGTCTGCAAGGTAGTGCTGCTTGTGAGAAAGATAAAAAAAAAAAGATACTCTATGTTTTCTGAGGAATGTCAGAAATGTCAGGGTTTATCAGATGTTTATCTATAAAGATGTCTTATCATAACAGCAGAGATAGAAAGTAGAAGTTTGTTAAAGCTTTGACACTAAAACATAAACAGACAAAAGAAAAATAGGAGGGGGAATGGAATTACACAGCAAATAACCCAGATGCTTGAACATTTATTTTCTTTTTTCATAATCTCCTGACATCCAACATCAGCTCTGGGGCATACACAGTGCATGCAAACTTTTGTTTAGATCATTTGACTATTTAAATAACACTTACAGTTATAAGTAAATATCTTTATCTTAAAACATACCTGCAACAGTTCTGTCCTCTGCTATTTGTCTCACAACTGTTCCCCTCAAATTGAAAAAAATATTCATTCTGTTCTTGCAGAGAGACGAGTGGGAGACACCGCTGCTTCTGAAAAAGCCGTGTTGCTCTGTGTGTCTTCTTTGTGTTCAGCCTCTCCACATTTCAGTCCATTATCCTCTAGGGGATAGAGCTCTGAGCGTCATCATGTTAAAGCCCACACAGCCACTTATGGCCGGTTTCACTCACTCGCTTATCTCACCATGAATCTGGATTCCCACAGACTTTCTTTTCCACTAGATCAATCCCATTTGGTTGCGTCATGGCACATGGTGCAATCAACTTGCCAATCAGTGAATGTTTACATGATTAAATGGTGAAATAAGATTAAGTCACTTGACTCAGAAAATGCTGTGGGTTATTTATGAAAAGATAATATCACTTAGAGTCCCATATAATCATTTACAGATATACTTTTCAAAATATTTGTCAAATTTCTGGAAGTACTTAAAAGACTAATGGATGTTTTCAAAGAAGTTTTTCAAAACTTTTAAAAACCTTTCATCTCACAGTTTTCTGCTTATCATTTAGTACATACCTGCTGTTGAAACACATTGAAGTCAACACCAGATTGAGCTCCTCTTTCCTGAATAATCTGAAATGCTTCCTTTGTAGTAGAGGATTTCCTCCCTTGCTTGATGATATCACTAGAAAACACATTTGCAGATTCCACGTTTCATGGCTTGTTGTTGAGATAGTTCATGCTGAGTTGGTGAGGAGGTGAATAGGAGTGAACTGTTAATAAATAGAAGTTTTCCGCTGTCCCGGCCACCGTATCAGTCACAGAGAAAATAATGCTTATGTCAACAAACATGTAGGCAATTAACTGTAACACCTTAAAGTGTTAAACCGTGTAATAAAAGTCAAAACTTAAAGAATAATATATAGAAAATTTTTCATTCAAAATATGTATTTAATGTTCCATTTGAAAATAAGCAGTCAAAGTTGTTTAATAAATCATATCCATGCACAGTTAGTAATTTATTGAACTTACACAAAAAACAAACATGAACATTTTCCCACTAATTTGGAGCCTCTTTAAAGCTTGTCAGCAAACTGAGTCTGTTTGGTTTTCCAAGCCAAACAGTTTAACTGGGTCTTCTTGCTAAATACATCATCAGAGTTGATTGGGACAGCCAGCTTGTTAGAAATAGAGAGAAACCTCTCATCCCCAGGCTAACCAGTTGTTTTCCCTAAATGTAAACAGGACCCACAAGAACATATTTTAATGCTGACTGCTTCCAAATTCATTATGACCCATTAGCAAACTAATCTAAACACCCTAAACAACTAATATATTGCATTTATTTTAAAGTGTGACAATAAACATCCATCCATTGTTTGGATGGATTCAGATATTAATCTCTGAACAGGGTCATGGGAGCCAATCCCTGCTGATATTGGCTGAGAAGCAGGGTACACCCTGAACAGGTCGCCAGTCCATCACAGGGCCAACATATAAACAACCATACATGCTCACACTCACTCCTATGGATAATTTGGAGTCCCAAGGTAACCTATCCCCAAGGTGCATGTGTTTGGACTGTGGGACAAACCCAGAGAGAATCCATGCTCTCCCAGTGGAGGCTCAAACCAGCAACCTTCTTATTGGGAGGCTGTTGTGAGGCCACAGTGTTAACCAATTGGGCCACCATGCAGCCCTCGACAATAAACACAATAAACACAATTGCATAAACTTGCAAATAATCTATTTCTTTATGCATGATAAACACGTTTGAACTTGCAAATGAACATACTATGAGCTCTTTAAAACATTCATCATAATTCTTGCTGTGCCAACTATCACATGTTTTTCATCATTAAGGCATCAATGCAACCCACATATAATCCAATAAATCTTCTTTAACCACATTTCATCATATTAATGCTGCTTATATAATACAAATGTGTTGAGACCATAGACTGTATAAAAAAGAGATTCAGCACAGAATAGCCACTCTGCCACCTGGATGCTTGCTCTTCATGCTCCCAAAGTGTCAAAAGAAGAAGGAAGCGGCTCAGACAGTGAAGATCACAGAGTGCTGCCGAGAGGCAGATATTACATAGAGGATTGTTACATGAACTTTGTGTATGAATCACAAAAAGGTTTTGGAATATTGTATGTTTGCATACACTTCCTTCTGTGCAGTTTCACGCTAAATATGATAATTAATGATTTGAACATCTTCAAAAAAAAGGTATAAATAGAAGTATATGTTATCTAACTGACTTTAAACCCTAACACTACAAGTTTACAGCGCACAGTTTTTTTTGTATTGTAATGTTTGAGAAGTGAGCCCTGTGATGGACTGGTTACCTGTCCAGGGGAAACCCTGCCCCTCATCCATTGATTGCTGGAATAAGCTCCAGCACCTCCCGACCCTGAATGGGATGAAGTGGTATGTAAAATAGATGGATGAATGGATGTGGGGGGTTGCATCATGCAGGCAATTATAACATCTGATATCAATCAATGAATAGAAATCTTCTCTAATGGTGAGAGCAACAAAATACCAAAGTGGGATTCATCAGTAAAACAGTGAAATAGCATGAAGAATGTTTTATTTTTATTCCTGATGAGCATTAGTTTTAATCTGTAGTAACAGTTGTTTGGTTTTCCCTGTCAGATGTAAATCGCTTTGGAGAATAACATCTGCTAAATGACTGTGGAACGGAGCAAAATAGAATAGAATAAAATAACAGCACTTGTTGCCTAAACTTAACAAACACAATTAAATGAGTCCTTTGATGAAAAGCAGTATGTGCTCACAGTTTTATAAGAATATGGCTGTAAGTATCCTGTAGACCAGCTCTGATGTGGCATGATGAATTGGATTAAAAACGCATCATTAACCTGTCCAAAATGTGTTTACACCTGCATTTTTTAATAGTTATTTGCTTGTGTTCCTGTCATCGCATGTTGGCCTCAGGTCTGAGCATATTCAGTGTTTCAGATAGACTGTGACAAGTGTTGGTGCAGCTGTAAGATAGGAAATATGTAATGTTGTTTAGAAGACTAAATAATGCAAAGCTGTGGGCTTTGAGATAAGAATTCATAACTATCCTCACATAAGCTGCATGACTGAATAAATGGTATATACAATTTTCTAAACATATCTCAAGATTATATAGGAGAAGAGGGTTTCCATCTAATCTGTAGGATTACACTTCACTCACTATGTCCCTCTTGTTCCTTATGCGTTTCACGGGAGACCACCTCATATCGTGTGCGTCAAACCTCTCAGCAGCAGAGATGCCTCCTGAGCTCATCTTTGCCCCCAGCAACATAAATGCAGTCCGGGTCTCCCTGGAACACGACATGTAGACACATTCTGACCGGGTACCATCTGCAGGGTCGTATACCTCTCCTCTGGAAGTCAGAGCAGGATCTATATATTATTTAATCACACACACACACACACACACACACACACACACACACACACACACACACACACACACACACACACACACA
>JBAMIG010000012.1:5724429-5736390 GCA_037177335.1 Kiunga ballochi
GTTATAATAAACCTGTAATCATTTTTCACTTTACTACCAGACTCCTCATTATTGACAGAGAAGTTTTTGCCTCAACAAGATAATGGGTGGATTAATGCAACCTTCAAACCTTACAACAGTTGCTTTTAACAATTTGAACCAGTCGATTACTGGACTTCCTCTTTTGCCAACAAAGAACAGGAACTGTTGCTTCTCTGATGGAAAACAATCAGTTGTAACTCAAACCAACTATCTCACATGAAAAGTAGGCTACTTTTCCATATTAAATTTTAGTATCTGTCTCTTATTGTCCTCCAGAGCAGTTCCAGTTTGTGTCTCAGAGACACCGGAGCTACCCCTTCAGTGCTACGTTATATGTTAATGGCCTCATGGTAACCAGGTTGAGTTCCTGCTGCGAGTACCGCTACGCTCCTGGCTTTCAGCAGGGGAGGAAGAGTTTCTTCCGCCTGACTTGGCTGGCTGGTGGGATTCCTTGTTACAGGTCAGATTTCATCCTACATGTTGGAGCCAGTCTAACATGGGCAGAAAATATGCGTTAACACTAGTTACAATAGAATGGCAAATGATTTGAAACAAGAAAGCAATGCAGGATGAAGGAATGATGCGAGAGAGATGATGATGCAGGAGAGGAAATATAATACAAGCACATTTTTCCTCTTTTTTAGATGTACAAGCCTTCGAAACCAGTACGGCTCCTGCCAGCAGTTGAACAACGGCACAAAGGAGTACTTAATTCCTCCTCTTGAGCAGAGCACTGGCAATGGTACAAAGCCTGGGAATGAGCTTCTCAGTTTTCCATTACTTCCTAAAGCTTATTCAACAACATTTTTTGACAGTGAGCCCAGTGCTTGGTTTCCACAGTTTAGTTTTAAAACAAAATGTCCCACATAGCAATTTTTTGTGCTTTCAATTTGTCTACAATGCTTTCAATACAGGGACCCTCGAGTCATGTCCATCATCTCCTCTTTTCATCCCTGCAAAACCTGCAAAGAAATCAATAAGAGGGACAAGAAAACACATCAAGGAAGGCGACAGAGCATCCATCGACAGCGAGGCCATTCCTGCAGCTAAAGAAACCTCCAGGAAGAAAAGACGCAAGGGTCAAACCAATCAGAAAAAGAACAAAGACAAAACAGCTGGAAATAACAGAGAGGAAAAGAGGCGAGATGGCAAGGGCTCATATAGGTCAACAGAGACAGAAAACTCTGAAGACCAGACAAGACATGAGCAAAAACTATTGAAAACAACCAAAAATGTGACAGCACCGCATGCAGAACAGCTTCCATTGAACAAGACCCAAAGAGGTTTTGGTGAGCACTATTTGACTTTTGTTTTGTAGTTGGTTTCTTTCCTGTAAGACATGATGGAAAAATGGATTCTCAAGCCACCAGCATGCGGTGTTTCCATTTAATAGCCTTTGTGGAAAAATTGGAAAGAACAAGAGTTTTTCTTGTTTAAGATTCATTGCAGGATGAGAAAACCCTGACTAAGCTGAACAGAAAGAAACAGACAGACCTGGGATCAGATGGGAAAAACAGAGGTGAGTAAAGACTAAAGAACTTCTATGCAGAATGTGTGCAAATGAGTGCTGCAGTGAACCAAGGCCCAAACAAACACTAGTTCAAGGCAAACAGTGAAAAAGAGTGCAGCACAGTAGGAACAAACCGTCCCACTGGTGGGCTGTGACTGATTTACAAAATAGACTTTAGCAGAAAAGATTGGATTTGCAAAGAAAGTGCACTGAGACATGCATAAAGGAAGATAAATGACATGTGGGAGAGATTATGTAGATCATGTTGACACAGATTCACAAATTCATGTACACACATTGCTTAGACAAACGCACACACTGCTGTATTATTCACAGTCACATTTACACAAGGTATTACTTTCAGACAGTTTTATTGCACCTGAGCTGTTTAATTTTCTCAATATATTTCAAGTCCTGGAGAGGTGCCGGCTCCAGAAGAGGCTGTCATCCTGCCCCAAAGCTCAGGTCTCAGATGTGGAGCTTAGTGCAGAAAGTGACATCATATCACAGCCTGATAGTGAGCCCAAGGAAAAAGAGGATACGACTAGCCAGAGTCCTGGCAAAGAAGAGCCTGTTAAAGAGCAAGACCTGCAGGCGCAGGTGTGTGTCCAACACAAATTTACCGTGGTGAATCTGTGTTTCTGCCAGAAGCACTGCTGGTATTAAATCACTGGCAACAGCCACATGTCTGGATTGTGTGCATCACTATGTGTTAGGCGTAGGCATACAAGTGACAAATGATCTAATGAGATAATAATTCCAAAGTATTTTTTCCTCTAAATTAATACACCACATAGAATGACTATTCCTCTTTTGTATATATCACCTTATTTCATGTCTGCATTAAATCTATGCAGTGTTTGCACAGAGGATAATTCAAACACATGGTTCATTTCAGTGCCAGCATTTTCTCCCCTCAATACGTTTTTCTATATTTTTCCCTTTAAGAGTTGACCAATTTAGAAGCACACAGATGGCCTTTTTGGTTCCTAATAAATGAGAAACCTTTGAAATGGTTTGTATTTCTGCATAGATATAATCCAATGTTTCATTTTTACACAAAATCCCAGTTGACCCAAACTGAATAAATGAGGCAAACTATGTATTGTGTTTGTGTATATTTACAATGTAACACTATGTTACATGTAACATATGAATGTGCTGCAGGTACAGTACAGAACAGATGCTGGAATGGTTCCAAATTCACACTTAAATTCACACTTAAACTTAATTCACTCACTCAAACACAACTGCAGCAAAAACCATAATAGTACTACCTATCTCTATGCACAATTTGTCTTATCTAAACCAGAAGTCCACCAAAGAGCAGACCTTTATTGTGTCCACACCACATACTTTGATGTTTTTCCCATTGAAATTTTATCCAGTTGTTTTTTTTAGTTTTGTCCTCAGAGTAAAGATTTGACAAATCCAAACCCAAATCTTATCATATGATCATCAATTTTTTCATTTCTAAAGTCTTAGAAATGTCCTGTGTTTGAATCTTGATTGACTGTGTGAACACATGAAACTCCAACAGTGATAAATATTTGTTCTTTATAGGAATCAAAACTCATGCCTGATTGCAATCCCACTAACTAAACACACCGGCTCTAATTCCCCATATAAAGTGACTCCTTGTGTTAAGTGTTAATGTAACTATAGCTCACATTGTCAATGTAGTTATCAGATTTGTTGTTTCGGTCTGTTTGCAAATGATGTCATAACACTGCAGACCATAGAAAAATCCCAAAGAGTTCACAAACTTGAAAAAGTTTTTCAAAATGATTTTATGTGGGTTTAGTTTGGAAGATGCAGATCAGTTTACTTATCTTTAGTCTTTATGCAGATGGTATAAAAAATGTTCCCACAGCAGCACATTAGAGAAAATAGAATGAATATGAAGAGAATACGTCTAATTTTAGTTTTGTCAGTTTATACTGGATAAATAGGCACATCATAACTAATAAATAGGATCTTTGAATGCCTTATGCTAGATGGAAAACTAAGCAATAAACATGTGTTATTTTCTTGAGTGGTTAAAACGCCAACAAATAGTAACAGATTGATCACTAATTCAGCATTTGGAAATTTAATACACAAATGATCGTTACAAATGGTGCGATAGTTTTATCTAAGCCAGGCAGGCATGTGGCTCGTCCGTATGTATCATGATGACAAAGCTTCAAATAGTGCCTGAAAAATTCCTCAAGCTCTAGCAAAGCGGCACAGGAGACGTGGCCGACAGCCATAACTCTCTCTGGACTCTCATGTCTTCTCTGCCAAAATTTCCACCACCCGTCTCACTCAAATCTCTTTTTCCCTACCATTGGTGCCGTTTGGGTGTTCTGTTGCTCTCAGGCAAAGTAAATACTTAATGTTCACATTGCGTTTCTGTATCAAGGTAAAGATAATTTGTATGTGTCACAAAGTGTGATTTCATGAAAGTTTTGCTGCCTGGTGACTGAGGTTATTTCTCTTTCTGTCATTACTTTGCAGTTTTGCACTGCTATATAGTTTACCATTTCCCAAAAGTCATTCATAAGTAAATACATTGCATGGCCTGAACATGCAGCAAGCATTTTCCCTCTCACACAACTCCTAGCCCAATGAAATCTATCGATCATAAGTACATTAACTTTAGACATCGTTATGATATATTTCATCATCTTTTGGAACCCAAGCTGTGACAAAGTACACAAAGTCTTAAAAAATAAGCAAAACATCTATTTTGATTTGTGAATGCAGCTTGATGCCATGATGATGGTGCTGAGCACATCTGATGAGGTGGAGCAGCTGGTTCTGAGGAACACGGATCTGACAGATGATCTTCTGCTGAGCCTGGCGGGGGTCCTGAAGAGCAGCTCGTCAGAAGTCACGATGCTCAATCTCAATCTCAATCTTATCGGCCCCTATGGCGCTCACATCCTGCTGGATGTTCTGAGAGTGAAACCAAGAGTCAGAAGTTTGCAGTAAGTCCCAGCCTTCACAGCAACACCTAGAGGAAGAATAAGAACATAATTCCAGAAAAAGCTGTGCTAACCGAGGAGGAACAGCCATTTAAAAACATTCAATATAACTGTAGAAATTAAAATAATATGATTTAAAGGACAGTAAAATGCTAAAAACAAAGTGCACAGTATAAAAACTGCAGCTTCCACTTTTGAATTACCTATACATGTGAATAAAGAAATGCCTCCAGTGCTTCACTTTCCTGAGTTAGTTTGTTGTTCTCTACAAAACACTGTCATTGTTTAGGAGCTTACCTTTATAGCTTTGGAGCAGAAATTCAGACAGTGAAGTGTGTGCTTACACTTGTCATCATATAAAGACAAAATAGTCTGAAAACATTTTTTTCAGGAGATGAGCATTTAATTCATGGCTGCAAGCTTCACATAAAGCTTCAGCCTGCAGATGTTTAGTTTAACAGCTCTGAACATCTGCCAGGCAAGCAAAGAAGACCCAACCGGTCGGTCATGGTCTATAACCAACTGTTAAAATACTACATTATTTGTTTTAGTGCTTTAGTTTTACAAGGATTAATCAAATGCCATGTTAACTACTGAGAGCTTACGGACTGATTTCATTCAGCACAAAGCCAGGCCAGCTGTTTCTGTGTTTGTAAAGCAGCTACTGATGTTTTTTCAATTTACATATAATAAAGATTGGAATTTCTTTACTTCGTTAAATCTGATAAAAAAAAACACATATTGCAAAATATATCATCAAGAAGGCCAGAGAGTAAGACTGAACATGTGTCTGCATAAATTCTAACGATACTTCTGGATTTATGGGAATAGGCTGCTTAGGAAGACATCTCTGTAGTCACCAGTTTTTTGTTTCCCTCCTTACAGCTTATTTGGAAACAAATTGCGGGACCATGGAGTGTTAACCCTGTTGACTGGAATAGCGGAGCTGCAGGAGCAAACAGCAAGAGCTGCAGCCGCCATCCATCAGGCGCTGCTTTTCCCATCGGAGCAGAACTCGCAGCTCCCCACCGGGTGGAGCACTTTCAGCATTTTTGTGCTTTTGGAGCTGGATATTGGTGGAAACGGGTTAGGCAGCAATGGGGTAAAGGTGCTAGCATCATACATTAGATCCCACTCATATCTACAATACTTGGGGCTGGCACAGACCAGTGGTGCAGACCTGGCGGCGTGGAAGGAACTTTTCGAAAGCTTAAAAGGAAACAGCTCACTGATTCAGATTAACTTGGATGAGAACAACTTGGGTGACCCCGGGGTTAGACTTCTGGCAGACATGTTGAAAGAGAACACGAATTTGCAGCATGTCGATCTGGACAGGAATGGCATCAGTGATGTGGGAGGCAATGACATCATGGGGGCGCTACTCTGCAGGATGCAGATTCCCCTGAGGCATCTGAGCCTTCAGGAGAACAGCATCAGTGCTGGATTAATGTGCAGAATACAGGAGGAAGTAAAACACAAATAAATCTTGCATGAGGGAAGAAGACAACTGCAAACCATGAATTGATGTTGCTTAAAAACATGAGCGAAATGAAAAAACATGAGATTTTTTGTGCTATATCCAGGGTCAGAGAGGAAAAGTTGGACTCATTAGGTTTATTTGACAATGAAACACATGCACACACAAAGGTTTCCTCCATCCTGTAAGTGGGTTGCCCGAGCTAACAAATGCTGCATCTCAGTTTGGTCCAGGCAGGTAGTGTAGGAGGCATGTTTGCTTTCAAGCTGCACTGAGGTCTGGAGGCATTTTCAAAGATGTATCAATGAACTGAACCTTTCTTCTGTGCGGCGAGGTTGCATCTTCACCCTCTTCCTCCCACCAGCTTCACACCTCATGACTCCGCACCTACTTTGCTAATTCTGACTCCGGCACATTGCTCACAAATCCCATCTGATATTTTTTTTCCTTAAATATTTTTTTTACCTCCTGACAAAAAAGAAACCGCAGTGATTCATTCCACCCACAGTATTTCCAAGTGGATGACTTACCCATGGCTTATTTCCTCCTCCCCATCTCTTCAACATCAACAGCTCACCTTTCTTCACTTCTACAAATCTAAAGAGTGTCATGAATGGCCAAGCCGTGTCGTGTCAACTCCCTTCACTTTGTTGTTCTTGTCTCTTCATGTGAAAGACAGTGCTTCTATTCACAGTCTTAGCATGAAGGGGAGCAAATCTGCAGCAAATTCATCAGAATTTCAAGGCCGTCATCTCATTGTTCTATCAACACTGACATTCTGAAAATAACTGTACCTGTGATCAAAGCTTGTCAAAGTGGTAATTACCTCCCCCTTTAAAGGAATACCGCTAGTTATTCTGCTGAAACCAGCCCGTCCATATTTCATCAGCAGTATTTGGAAATTCCTTTCTGTTGAACCCTGATAGAGATGCTCCCTGAAGCTCCATCCCTAGAAACATGATGGATGAGTGAGACTGGCGTTCCCAAAAACTACAGCTGCAGAAGTCATGCAGCATCTTCAAATCATGCTGTATAAGTGGTGTTGCACATTTAAATCTTGTATAAGAAAAATAAAGACATCAGTTTTGCACATATTTTTTTTTATCCAACCTGCAAAGAGTTTGTTTTATTCAGTTCAGCTGTTAATTTTTTGTCAATCATCCAAAGCAACACTTACAGAAAAAGGCACCATCATGCCTGAATGAGCATAAGCCAGAAAACAAGAGCTGCGCTGTAATTCATACTCCTGCTTAAAAGACCTTGTGGATCTCTGTTACAAGTGAAACCCAGATCACTGACCCCATTGTCTGTCTACTAATGTGTTTGGCAAGAAGCAAATCCTGCAGTGCAACAAGCTTCTTTCAGCTGCTTTTCAAAGAACAAGGTCTTCAACCACAGAGGCTCAATCTGATAGTAGTTTGCAGGTTTGTTTGAGAAATAGTTTCCCCTCTCATGTCTCACTGTATACAGCTGTATCAGTGATGGCCACTTTTCTTGGACTGCTCAAGTTAAGCTCATCATTCATCATTATTTTGAAGATAAGATGTCTTAATCTTTGAAAAGCAAGGAAGCACATTTATATGCAGCTAAAACAGAAGTTCAAGTGGATATGCTTGTACAGAATTTTGCTTTCAGGTAACTGATACTGTGGAGAGCAAACTGGACAATGGAAAGTCTTGGGAATTGAGTTTCTTGGCTCTGATTAAAGACATAAACAAAACAAATAAAGTGAACAATGGTTCAGTGTTCTTCTTTTAAGTTTTCTGGGCAAAGTGATGTCATTTATTCCTACTGAGCCACCAAATCACCTGGTTTTTATTATAAAATTTGTAAATATCAAAAGAAAAAAATATTGTGCAGATATTTAGCTGATGTCAGCTATTTGTCATTTGTTTACATTTAACATTTAAAGTTAGAACGATGTGATGATTGCATGGTTGCATGCACAGCAGAGTTGAGGTATACAGCTATAGTGTAACCTGGACTTTAACTGGACCTTCTTGTCCCAGTTTAAATGCATGGAAGAGTATTATGTTATAGGCCAAATTAAGTCTGACACTGTGATGCTGTGAAATGAGTCAGAAAATGTATGTTCTATTTCCTACAACTTCCTGTCAGGGAGATTGATATGTTTACAGCTTAATTCAGTGCACGGATAGTACCCTTAGGCTTTTTGAAAGGGGATTTTTAGATGATTATAAAACTGAGATTTCTTTAGAGCAAGTCATGCATTCATTTTCTTTTTATACTTTTTGTGTTTAAGAACTTGGTAAATGTATTTAACAAGCATTGTAGTTTGTCAGTTTTGATTTATGACCACATATTTTCAAAACTAATAAGATATGTATCGGTCTTATGTGTAAGAAAGCTAAATGTCAGCATACTAACTTGTATAACAATCAAGCTAGCACCATTATGTTCTCTCACTAACAAAAGCATTCAGCTTGTGAAAAATAGACCAAAGTTGAGTCACAGCAGCTTGACTTAAGACTCTATAGTATGCAGCAAACAAATATATTACATCAAAGCCCAGTCATTAACATTGACGCAGGGCTTGCTCTTCACCCAGACCCTTTTATATCGCTCCTCTACTGCACGTTGCATACTTCGTGTTAGTTTGTTTTCTTGCTAGTCTTTATGGTTGAATAAGTTTCAGCTTTAAGTCGATTCTAAGCAGAAAGCTTCTTCACTGCAGCTCTCAGTTTGCATGAGTTTCAACACTGTCAAACTGAAGAGCAACACATGCCGAGGCAGACCATGTGTACTGTGCCACAATCACTTAAATCACAATATGGCTTGAAAGAAAAGATGCTTTTTCAAAAATTCCCTATTTTTTTTGTATACAGTGGATCTGTTCTTAGACTCATTTATAAAGGCAGGTGTTTTTTCTTTGTTTATATCTGTCAGAACACCAAAGTCTCTGCTCCAATTAATCGGATGTGTACCAACCACAGACACACACTAGTTTATCTACCCAGTCCAATGATGTTATTGCAGACCCCCCCCCCCATTATACTTTGGAGAGATGAAGTCAGCCCAGAAGCATGCCTTGCTTTGTGGCATGCTAATTAAGCAGGCTCTGTTTGCTGGTTTGTGACGATGAAATGCTGAGTCCATGTTTCAGGGCCCACAGAAAGCAGTCCTCCAGACTTTTGCAGTAAACAGTAAATGCAGAGCAGGAAGCTGTTGTTGGCTATTACTTGATCCACGCACTGGAGCTAAAGATGAATGTGGAAATGCTTGGACAAAGATGAAAGTAAAAGACTGTTTAGTGTACTATTTCTTTGTGAGTTTATAAAAAAAGATACAGAGAATTATCAATTTTTTAAAAAAAAAGAGGTGAAAAGGTTTTTTGTGTGTCTATATTACAGGTTACATTGCTGTCTATACAAAAACAGATGGCTAAAGTCAGTGAAGTTAATAAAGGTGGCTAATTATGTGACAAGCAGTAATGCATGGGTCCTGAAACTCCTCGTTCAGCACACACTGAATTGGCACATTCTCAGCATTGTGTGACAAAGCTTTATGATGATGGTGAATGAAACGTTTTGCAGTCTGCTCCTTGAACAATGGCTCCTGCAAATGTTTGACATTTGGCAAAAAGAGCAGCTTTTCAATATGGATTATTCATCAGCGGTTTGATCCCCTTCTCAAATGTCACCACAACAATACCTCTGCCTTGGCAGCAGCGCCTGACTCTCTGCAACTCCGTGGGGTGAGGAATTGGCAATAATTACCATATCTAAGTGGCCTTCAGACAGATTAAGGCATTTTCTTCAGGCACATTGTTTTTCCGAGTCATTCTGGTTCACTGAGACCTAAAATCTTTGTTTACCACATTCCTTCATCTTTGTGTTCAATAATGATGTCTTCTTTACAAGTTGTAAAAAATCTAAAGCAAGAAGTGTGCAGACAAAGTGCTGATATATGTCTACACATGGGTCCCCAAAAATACCAGCTGCATTGACTAACATGCTGCCTCAACCAAAATCATGTTGGCAACTAAAAGATCCACTGATCTGCCTTTCATCTAAAAACCATTGAAACTTGGTTTCAGTATAGAAAAGAATTACTCTTTCATGTTTCTGCTGAAAAGCTGTCTGTATTTTGAGTCACGAAGACAAACTCTGAGGCCTCTTTATTATTTATTTTTTGGTTACTAAGGGTTACACAATGAACTAAAAATGTCACACGCAATGACAAAAACTATCTGTTTACACATTTAGCATACATATTTGAGTAACAGCATCATTCACCCAAAGTTTGTTTTGCCCCTATTTGAAAAATGAAGGTTGACGCTACCAACACCCACAGTTGTAAAACACCCCTTCTTTCATTATTTACTTCTTAACCAAATCTAGAAACAACACTAAAATTAGGAAGATGTCCAAAAAGCAGGAAGAGAGTGTTAAACCTGTGTGTGCAGATAAGGAGTTTGTGCACTGCTGAAGCTGTGGTTGCAGTTATTTTCTTATGGGTAATTATTTTCAGAAGTCACATTATATTCCAAACATTTCATCCTGGAGGTGGCAGTTTTACATACAAAGCCTGGTAATGTATCAGATCCACCTACACTGACTACTAAAAGAAAACACTAAACACTCACAGGTTTTTCCTACATGTCTCTTCACGCTCTTGCCCCTCAGTCCTTCCACTGACCTTTTTCACCTCTTTACTTCTTCCTGAAATCCTCTCCTCCTCTGACATCAGGCAGCTGTCCATTCCTTCCTCCAGGTCTCCCCCTGGAGGGACAGAGGTCTCTGTGTTCAGGCTCCAACACTACAAACGTCTCACCCTTTGGACATCTGCAACCTTAATAACCTACAGGATAATTCAAGTCATTACTCACAGTTCACTTTTTCACACTGCCTGCTGAACTCATACTTGGGATTGTTGTTCCCTTGCTTTATTGTGGGGAACCTGTGCGATGTTGTTTACCTGTTGTTTTAGGTATTTTGTGGGTCTTGAAAGACACTTTGGAAAATAACATGGTTGTTTTACAAGTAAATGTTGATATGGAGAGCAAACATTGTAAAACACAGCAGTCCTAATAGTAAAACATTGAAAAACACACAACTGATAACCATTTAAGATAAAGCTCACAGTTTCAACCCAAGTTAAAAATAAACACATTAAAAAATCAAAAAGGTTTTTTGTTTTTATCTTTAACATGCTCTCTCTCTCTGTGCGTGGAATGGGTAAACAAGCAACAGGTCATGATCTTATTGGATCCAGCTGTGCCTACATGGACTTTGCTGCATTCTGTCTGCCTCTGTTCCCCAAGACATGAGACTGCAACCTAAAAGCCTGGCTTCATTAGACAACAGTTTCTATCACTAAACTCTATTATATACAATTGCACAAGTCTAGAGCAGATACCCTGCTGGGATAATAAGCTGGCCAAAAGAGGAAGCTCAGACAACAGATGTCAAAACACAAAAGGATGAAGCACTTAGTGAATGTACCAGCGGCAGATCACTGGAGTGACCGATATAAACAAGTCCTGGAGAGGGCTGGACTGAAGGACAGCACAGAGGCACTAATCATGGCAGCACAGACCCAAACCCTGAGCACCAGAGCGACCAAGGCCCAGATCTACCATACCAGACAGGACCCCAGGTACAAACTGTGCAAAGGAGCCCCTGAAACAATCCAGCACCTCATAGCAGAGTGCAAGATAATGACAGGTACAGAATACATGGAGCCGTAGTGATCCATATATCCATCCAGCAATGATGGAAATATCAGGAAGAAGGAGCATGAGAAACTGGAGAAATACCAAGGCCTCAAGGAAGAACTGGAGAAGGTCTGGAGGGTGAAAGCAACAGTGGTGCTCGTGGTGATCGGAGCACTGGGGGCCGTGTCCTCCACACTGGACAAATGTTTGTGTGTCTCTATGTGTGTGTATGTGTGTGTGTGTGTGTGTGTCTGAGTGTATGTGTAACCCATCTGATTGTTTCTCTTTATATGCTTTTTTTTACCAT
>JBAMIG010000012.1:5764923-5781298 GCA_037177335.1 Kiunga ballochi
AAAGTTTTATTTTATGCAAATGGTTCTCCTGGAGCCAAACTGAAAGCTAGAACTGGCTGAGTTTGATCCCTTTGCACACAAACCTCAAACTACTGATTATCCAGTCTGACAGTTCTCTGAAAAATGAGCCACCTTGATGTAAACATGTTGCAATCTTTGCAGCATTTTGCATTGAATATTTGACTTTAAATGGTTGTAATAATGACATACAGAGACAAGTTACCTGGCAGTAGATTTAAAATGGTTTGACTGCACTGCAAATAAATAAATAAAATATTACTCAAGCTTTTATAACTGTTTGCAGTTTGTTTAATCCAAAGAATGGATGTTTAGGTAGAATGATATACAACAGATGGAGGTTTTTGGATCACTTTCCTGCCTCCACTTTCTTATTAATTACAGCAGAAAGTTAAGAAAGAAAACAGGACTTTAAAATAAGACTTTAGCTGCAGGATTGCTGGAATTGCGTCACAACAGAATGATTTATTTCTGTGCTCGTGCCTCAATTTGTCATATGAAACGTGTCAGAACATCTGCAGTCAGCTGTTGCTTGATTTCAGTCCAGCCTACTCAATTCCAACATATTTGTATTCATTCGATTCTGCTTGTGATAAGCACAAAAGCAGGAAATGATCTATTTCTCCTTGAAGCGCTCACATTGTAACTGCTCTGATAGAAGACCGGGCTGCTTTTTCACATTGCAAGCTGACCCAGACTGTTCTGACAGGATTCACACTGCCTGAAAAGGGAAAGGAATGTACACAAGCTCTTCCCATCCCTCCTTGCTGGGTTGCTGTAAACCGAGTCCCAGGCAGGAATAAACGGACTGCATGTTTGAATAAATACAACCAGTACACTTAACTCATAAAGACAGCGAACTCATTAGACTTTAAATGCAACGTAAACTTCAACTTTCTCTGCTTCCTGTGAGAAGGAATGGCTTGGAAAGTATTCAATGACCACTAATGTAGATTAGAAAACATCTTGTGTCTCTAAAGGTATGTTTTCTCATTTTTATGTAGGGACAGAAAGGAGATCCTGGATTGTCCCCTGGTCAAGCCCTAAAGGGACAAAATGTATGCACATAATCTTCTTTCTTTAACTGGGTGCTATTAGACACAAGCATGTCAATATGTTGTATGAATGATGGTGACCTAATCTTTTCAGGGAGAGCCTGGTGTCGTGGGTCCCCCAGGGCCACCTGGACAAGATGGACGAAAGGTAAATAAAAATAAAGCCTTTTGTGAAAGGTTGAAATTTTCCTTTTTTTTTTAGTTTGTCTGCCTGAACCTAATAGTTTCCACAGGATTAGCTCAGATTGGTTTAGATCCACTAAATGGACAAGTGAAGGCCTGGATGCTGAAGATAAGTAAATCAATATGCACTAAACTACCTCTTTAAAGCAGAACATCTTAAAATATCATGTTCAGATAGTTTAGGTAAAGATGGATGTTTAAGTGCTCATCTGGACAGCATAAAGTCCACCTGGCGTCCATGTGGGGTGTACTAGTAAAGTGTTAGATATTAGGGCTGTTGCATCAATAGTGTAGCAGCTTTCCCAAATGGTGAAGGACAGAAAAAAACAAAGACCACCAGGTGAAAAGTTTCACTTCATCTAAATGTTACTCCCTGTAGAGCAGCTCCTCTGAAAAGTAGGGCAAGTTAGGAATGTGAGTCAGTTCTGTGGTGATGCGGTCCTGCTCATGATCTATGCTGTTTGACTTTCTCAGTAATAGCCCCTTTTGCTGGTTGGCCTGGCAGAGAATGACGGTTTGCAGCTGAGTCTTTTCTCTGTGGCCTTGTGCATTTTATCCATGGCCATTTTCCAAGTCCCTCACAGTAATTACATGTGTCAAATGGAGCAGCATCTGTTGGTATTTCATACTCTGCACAGTGTGCAAATACAGTGTTAAACTGACTTTTTAGCTTCACAAGACTTGATGACCGGTATATTACTCACTTATTCCCATGGACCTTTGTTGTGAGGAATGTGTTTTTGTTTCTGATGCCACTGTGTGAACGTCGTGCATATTCAGAATTTGGAGAATATTTGAAGACAAAGATTGATGCAATGTGTTGGTTTTCTCAGATAGGCTGTTATTTTGAGTATGTCTTTAAAACATTTGCTGAAACCTGGATGAGTTGAGAACAATTAGATTAGATGGATACGAGATGCATCTGGACCTTCAGTTTATTCATCTGCAGTTCACCAAAGATTCATAAGAAATGAATCAATGAAAGCTGCTGAGAAGTCATTGTTCAGGAAGATAAACAGAAAGAAAAGGCTGTGGTATACCTAATGACACAAGAGCTGGATCAGTGTATAAGTTTGTATGGAGTAATGAATTTTCCCCTGACCTGGCAGACCTTGCAGCTGGATGCAATGGTTTTACTAAATGGTAGAAAAAAATTGTTTATTGAATTGAAAAAAAGATTATATGAGAAACTTAAAAATGACTAAATGAAGTATAAGGACAGTGCTTGCTTCTTGTCGCTGTCACTCTCTTACAATCACATTTTATGTTGTTGTTTTGTTCGTGGGGAACTGGAAAATATGTGCTTCAATTTGAACCATATCCTTACATCTTAGTAGAGGAAATGAACCAGCCTTAACCCTTTTACTACCACAGAGATCACTGCTGACACCATGATGCATACATGTCAAAGTCCTGCAACTCCTCGCTACTTTGTCCAATGTTTCCTCATTTAACCTGCCCATGTGGTAATAAGAATGTCCTTTATTATGGTAGTAAAAGAGATAAACAGGTGCATGGGAATGTTTTCAGCAGGTAGAGAAGTGAATTAATATGATGTAGTGTGGTGAACAAAATTAAATGACAAAATAAAACTTTGGGACGAGTTGCTGCTCTGCTAGCTTTCAGTGACTTTAGGAGTTTGGGTTCAAGAAAGTAAAAGGTCTCATGGGTGACAACACTCCCGTTAAATTTGAGAGTTTATAACTGTAACTAACTTTTGCCAGAGTTTATTCTCTACAGTAAAGAAACAAGTAAAATCTGTGCATCAGTATAACAGCAGGTTATAGTGAGGTCAGGATTCAGATACTGGATGAACGTGACTACATGTCGCTAAGCGGCTTCATTACTCCCTGAAATGCATGCACACACGCCCAATCCCTGTTGTACGAAACAATAGCGTGAATGGAATAATGTCTTGGAGGGAGTTCCTGCCGTGTGTTATGTAATCAGACAGAGCTGACTTTGAAATCCCATCTGCAGTGCTCGAGGTGCCTTCCTTCATTGTGGTAGCAGGAGGGCCTCAACTAAATTCAATAAAAAACAGAAAAAGCAAGACCTCTTCTTGTCTTGTGAGCTGTGGAACAGGGAGTCATGGGGAAAAGGTGAAGTTCTCCCTGCTGATTTATGGTTAACATGGATGTTTGCTGGGTTGGGATGAACCTTTTCATGTTCCTCCGATCAGTTCGAGTGGGAGATGGATTCTCTGTTGCAAATCTGTGTTAACCTTTAAGACTTTTGTTTGCCGGTAACAGCTGGCATCCATTCAAAGCCTTAAAATGCAGTTTTATAAAAAAAAGGCCACCAGACACCTCATTGCTTGCAGCTTTTCTTGAGACCCAGCTCTTTGTATTGGCACAGAAAGCCAAAACTCCATACAGATCATTTCTATAGGTGACCTCAGCTAAAGCACAAAGTCTTTCCTAACCAGTCAGTAAAGCTTTGACCTGTGGCAGCCTGATAGACTCTTTTTGCTGAGTTTTCTGCTCAGTCTCTGGCTCGCTGCCAGAAAAAGCCCTCCTCACTGTGGGAAATGTGTAAAGTTGTAATGGGAAGGTTGCCTAGGAGTCAGTCAGTGGTCTGCGCTGTAAAATAAGACATACACGTGCACCAAACCCAAAACACAGCGGCGCATATTACCAATTAGATCAGTGTAATTTTTACACAGCCACCTCAGACTTTTTCTATTTGGTGCACTCCTCCGTTTTTATGAGGTATTTTATGAGGTTTCTTCTTTCCACTACTCAGCTTTTACTGATTCTGATTTCTAAAAGTTCATCTCTGTCTGCAAGCATCAGACATCAGACAGCAGGCTGTAGCCTCAGTTTGCCGTTTGCTAGCTGCTGTGTTTATCTGCTTTGAGTCTAATTAAAACTGTTTGCTCTCCATAAGAAAGGAGAACTAATGCACAATGTTCTCTTTGTGTCATACAGTGCATTTACAAGCCATGGAAGTTGTTCATACATGCACACAGATCAGGGGCAGCCTTCTTTTTCTACATTTTGACTGAATTGGCTTTTCTAGAAGGCAATAACACTTTTTCCCCCTCTTTTGTGCATTTCTTTTGCTTCTGCGGGGGACTCATTTTCTCCCAAATGTATGATAAAATATTTCCAACTCTCTGCTTGTCTGTAGATAAATAGACAAATGGGGAGAACCAGATTACAACAGTCTCTGATAGAATTATTGTGTCCAGTGGGCCAGCATCTGGCTTCAATCTCCATCCAAAAGCTGTTGGCTGGAAGACTGAACTTCACTTATTTATTTATTTTAAAGAACCTAAATGTGTTTGTGTGTTTATTTAGTTGTGACGTTATTGGATTCAGGAACTGCACCTAAATCAGGAATGGCAATATATTTGGTGAAAGGCTACAGTAAAAAATTATTAACAGTTTCTGGTAAAAAAAATTATACAGTCGACTAAAAATGATCTTAATAAAAAAAATAAAATAACTGAGCTTGTCAGCAAGATTTTCCCATCATTTTCTGACCTGTCAGTTTTATTCTGTCTTGGTACCGTTTGGGCTGCCGGTGTGTCCATCCATATTAATTCCCATTGTGAAACCAAAGCATTATCAAGCAGAAACTAAACCTCAGTCAGGACTGTTTTATTCAGAAATATTCTGACAACTATGTTTAGCAGTTGATATTTGGCTGCGTGACTCTTTTTTATGGGCCTTTGCATTTGTGTCAATCAGAACAGCTGAAGACAAACCCCACCATCACCATCTAGATCCTGTTATTTTGTTTCTTTTTTGGATGTGCGAGTGAGATGGGGGTCATTTCCACTGTACAGATATATAACTCCACGGTAAATTCTGGGGGTGCTTGACCAAAATATACAGAAGTTCCCAACAGGTTCCAGAAAATATAGAAGTTAGATCTGGATTCAGGCCAAATCCTGGATACAACAATTCAGAAAAGGAAATAAAAAGGGAATCTTTGGACTTTGTTTCACTGTAAGAGAATAAATTAAGATATAACACCCAATAAACCTCACAATGTATAGCCAAAATACTAGTGTATTCATTGCTGTTTACATAACAGAGGTTGAAATCCCAGTATGGGTAGAAATGAGCTGTTTGGCGAGGTCTCTGAGTGCTTTTTTTTATGTGTTAATGCTTGTTTAGCATAGACTAACCTAAAGCTGCTTTACGTGGCCTTTGTGCTATGCTAAGATTTAAGCTAAGCTATGCTTAGTGTAGCACTAAATCTTTCAATTAAGCTGGAAAAAATATTCTGAAAATCAATTTTTTAGTGTAATGTTTGCATTAACTGCCTGCTTTTTATTTTTTTTAGTACATTTCTCTCTGAATACAAAGAATCTTATCATAAACCATTTGCACCATCTCCTGTGCAGGATTTTATTACACAACACCAAAAGTAAACAATTGTTCCCACTTTGAATATATAACTTTAGTTAGTATTACTTCCTGTTATCTTTGTTAAAAAACCATTAGTATTTTTCTCATAGAAATAAAAAATCATGCAAGCATTTTTTTTATGCTCTTCTGAGGGTAAGCATTAAAAGTCAAATTCTCTGCTTGGAAGCAGCAAATGAACTTGAATTTTACTAAAATGCATTGAAACGTGCACAAATAAATGAAACAGATTACTGAGAATGTCTCACACCAGCACCTCCAAATATCTCGCAGTCCATTTGTGTAAGTAGAGATTAATTCTCACACAAATGCCCTGAAAAGAGATTTGTCTGGAGAGCTGTTTGTTTACACTGATTCTATTTTTTCCGCCTTTGTCGCCTGTTGTTTACTTGCTCTGCTGCTGATAGGCCAACACAGCTGCTGGCTAATGATTTTACACTTGAGAGGACAGATGTGTTCATTCCTCAGAGCTGGCCTTACACTGCTGCAGTACGTCTTGATTGTGATAAGATTAATACATTTTACAACCAGCTGGCATTCTCATTTGAGGCCACCGTGCATGAAGATGACCATCAATTACCCTTCTGGGATTACATGAGTTACTGCCTAATTGGTTTACTGGTTTTATTAATGAACGGCGTCTCTAAATGGTTTTGTCAGAGTGCAGAAGTGGCAACAATTAGATAAACGCAAAACCAAGATGCCGTACGGGGGTAAATAGAGCTTGTATTGTTCTTGTGAAGAAATTGTATGGAATCGTTTTACTCAGGGTTGTGCTGACAAGTGGTCTATTATTTTCACAGCTATTACATTTCCTGTCCCGTAGAGCTTTTGAAACAAAGCTTTCTAGGTATTTATTTAGTTATTTTATTGAATTCTTCTGGAGGCAAACAAATTAAGTTCTCAATTTGAAAATGTGTGGAATAAGCTGATCTCCTGCAGTGCAGGGTTTGTGATGCTCGTGGGCACACGCTGGTAAACACTGCAGCTACATGAATATTTAACTTGACTATGTAATATTTACTACCAAAAACTTGGATATCTTCTCTCATGACCACTTTAAGATTGTAGTCATGGTATTTTATTATCACAGGAGTTGCATCATCTGCAGCATAATAAAACTGCAAAAAATGAGTAAAGGAAACACAAACTTGTAGATTCATTTGCCCACATTAAAGTCTCAGTATCACATTGAAACGTTGGTCTAAATGCATATTTATCCAGTCTGAAGTGAATATTTAAGTATATAATTCACTTTTGCACAACAGAGTTTTTTCTGTCTGGCTTCATTAGTTTGTTGGAACCTGAATGTAATTATATTTATTTATATATATATTTATATTCACCTTTTATTCACATGGTTCTAATGAGGAGCTCTTTCCACAATGCTTTATGTTTCCGTCATGGGATGAATATTTGTCTCAACCCTTTGTCTCAACACTTTACTCTGCTTTTCTGTGCCTTCCGGGTGGCAGTGCAGATGAGATGCTTTACATTATCTGTTGGTAATTTGTTCATTTTCTTATCAACAGGGACAAAAAGGCCACCCTGGTTCCTCTGGTCTCTCAGGTGAACCTGTAAGTATTTTTTTTTTACCTTTTTAAAGAAAGTGCTTAACCTTTTCAAATCCGAGGTTCCCCCAGTTGGGACACTTTAATCCCACCTTTATCAGGTTGGCTTTGCAGAGATGAAGCTCAAATTTTTTAAATTTTTTTTAAGATCAGTTCTGCATAACAAGGGTTGTTCCCATGCAGGCTGAGGAGCTCCCTCTCTGTGACCCTGAAGAGAATACAGTGGGTATAAAAAATAAATAGAAGCTTCTATTTTAGCACGTATTTGCTTTAAGTGAAGAGATAAGAGCCTAAAAAAGTTTCTTAGAAACTTAATTGCAGCGAAGAGAAAGAAGAACGATGCATATCAATAAGTAAATGTAGACACTTTGTGGTTTATAGAAAAGCAGCAGTGGTGTCTCAGTTCTTAGTTGTAGTTCAGGAATATTGGCGGGAAAACCAAGATTATTTTTGGCAAAAGTATAAGCAGGCTAAATAATTGGAACTGCATAGGTCACTCCTCCACTACATCCTCCTCCTCTCGATGCTTCTACAGCCCAGACCCCGTGTGATATCTCCTCGAGGAATGCATCATGTCACAGGAAAAAGGGGGAAAATAGACTTTTTTTTCCAGTTATCTCTAAATTTTCTGTTTACCAAAAATGTCTGGAGAAATGTTTGATCAGAAACTGCAAGTGTCTCAGTTTGATCGTTAATGTTGTACAACTGCTGTCGCTTGGCTTTATTATACTCTACAATAAGTTGGATTTATTATAAAATAAAAATGAAAAACTCAGAAATGTAGTCTCCCTGGTCTTTATCTGGTAGAAAGCTAGACAGAAACCTTTCTTCATCATGCCAAAAAAAAAACCCTGCCCTGTTAAAGTTCTGTGCACATCAACTATTTATTTACCTCCTCTTCTCTGACCATTGATAAGGACTTATTACTCCTCCTCTTCAGCCACACACACAAATGGCACAGTGAAGCTAGTGTGAAGAACACTTAAAATATATTGCTGTATGCTGTTTTTAGGGATGTGAATAACAATATTTCTTGTTTGCAAAGGTTGCATTTCATTTCAACAAATAGCTGTGAATTAGCTCAGTTATCTTGCAGTTGGTCTTCAGATGCTACATGCACTGCAGGGTATTTTCTGCAGGGAACAAAAGAATAAATGAAAAGGAAAAGCAACATTAAAATGCATCAATAACTTCCAGCTGCTGTTTCAACATTAAACTAATCTGCAGCACGACAGCTTGTTGCATAAACCACCCATTCCCTGATTCATCACCTCTTTTGTCTCTCAGCATCTTAACAATTCAATTTTTAAAGTCTATTATCAAGCAGCGACTGGACTCAGTGTAAAATGAATATATCGACTTTAAACAAACTACATTAACATCCTGTAATTTCTGTCTGACCCTCTTTCTCCATACATGTATTAAACTTGCATTTAATGCATTTTGGTTTTCTCTCAGCATAAGAAAGGAGTGACTCATGTACAAAACTATGTATTGATGAGGACAAATGTATTCATTCAAAACTGTTCTCACAGCAGCCATAACAGCATTCTGGCTTGACCACAATGTAATCACACTTACTGTCAGATTAATAGAATGGTTAGCATGCCGATGTCTGTAGTGCAGCAACACTGATGAGACTAAACAAAGGGTCAGCATTAAAAACTGGTCACATTTAGAAATCCATTATTGGATTAACTGGCTGTTATTATTTCATAAATTCAGCGATTGCTTTCTATTTGCTTTCTTAACTGAGTGAGGACAGCAGAAACCATGTGTGCTTTAAAGATGCATATTTGTGGAAGGTCCATCTTTCAATCGGTTTTTTTTCTTCCATTTCCTGCCTGCAGTCTTGTCCTCCTCAGTACTGATTTCTATACTGTCTTTGTCTCCACAGGGTGAGCGGGGAGATGATGGAAGCCCTGGGGCCAAAGGCTATCCTGGCAGGCAGGTGCAGTAAATCTAGTGTTGCAGTGCTGATTGACCAGGGCCCATACATACACACACACATACACACATGCACATACACACACACACACACACATGCACACACACACTCACACACACACACACACACACACACACAAACAAACACAGGCAATAGCAGTGAATGACTGTGGACATCAAATCTATTTTTATTGAGTAAATTTGATGAAATCATACATTTTTTGGTCAAATGAAGGAAAATGTCTAATCTTTTCTTGAATTATTGTTTTTTATTTATTAAACTAGTAATAATAGCATCTTTGGATACTGGACAAAAACATGTAAAAAATGTAAGCTGCCAGCATCAACCTAAAGCCTAATTTGGTGAATCCAAATAAAAAGTTAGCTGCACCTGAATGAATGTACAAAAGCCCTTTCCAATGTGTCGATAAGACCTGTGGTGGAGGTCCAATGAGGACATAAACTGTCAAAAGGCTTCCTTAGTAAACAAGATAGGAAAGGTATTAAAAGTGTAACTAATGTCAAATGCTCACTGGGTATAAATGCTCTTCCTCTTTTCTTCTAAACTTAATGTTATTTCTTTTCCCAACTGTTGTAATAAGGTTAAATGTGAGAAACTGAAGCTGGAGTGCTTTGTATTTGTATCCTTTGTATTTCAAACTTCTTCTGACTTTAGGGGAGAAAAGCTCTTTGTTTGCTTTCGTCCCTGAATGTTTAAGCTAAAACAAAGTTCAGCTCGCAGCTTCATCATACTTTCAGTATTAGAACTCTGCTCCTTTATGACATTTAATGATGTGTGATGGATTAGGTTTTAGCACCCCCTACCATTTGTAGGTTGTGAATCATTTAGGCTGCATGTTTATGTGGAGATGCAGAGGGGAGTTGTTCTAGGCTGAAACTTTCAGGGAGAGACTGTTTGCACTTGCAGATGTCTAAGCAGTGTCTCTGAATACATAAAAGCCATAATGCTACTTGTTTCCTTCACTTTATCTTATGATACTTTGATGAATAAACATAACCACAGCATACGTCTGACATGAAAAGATTCTCTGACTGTTTTTAACCCCATAAATATGTTTTATCATCTTTTACATCAGGGTTTCCCAGGGCCTGTAGGAAGAATGGGGCCAAAAGGAGTCAGGGTGAGTAGATATTAGAAGGTTTTAGCTTTTTTCTCTCTTTATTTTATTTTTTTTATAAATATAGACTGTTTAAGATATTGTCTTTAAAGTTGTGAAGTTTGATAAACCATTTTGACCAAAATGCTATAAAGGATGTAAATGTCCCACAGGCTTTCTTTGCATTTGTGTGTTATATTCATGTCATGCACATCATGCTTTTGGTTGCAGCCACGTTGGAAAAAAGGCTGTTTATTCTCCGTATAATAACTTTGTTGACTTTTGCTTTCTTAGATGAACTGTGGAATGCCTGCCTAACCAATGTGGGCACATAAAAACGCCAGCATCATTATAAAGCATTCATCTAGCCTTGTTAACCCTTCAGTGACAATGACAGATGGTTTAGTTAGAGTGTAAAATGAGGATTTTTGGCCAAATATAATAAAACTGTGCTGCGACTCTGGTGCAGAGTGTAACTATGTTGCTGACAGCAATTGTTTTCTCTGCTTTTCTGCTGTGCAGGTTTTTCCCCAAGGTCTTCAGAGATCCCTGATGGGAGGGTATGTGCCCTTGGACTACATCGTGGAAGCCAGCACCATGCAGTCCATGGGCATATACACTTGCTTCAAGGCTTGGTTCTTCAAGACATGTCCACTGTTACTAAAGCCTGTCAGATCTGAAATTGATCGCTAAGTCTTTAAAGAGAATTTGTTAGTGACGTTGACATCTATTGGTCCTGATCATCTGTCATCTTCCCTCAGTCTCATTGTGTCCACCTATCCTACTTTTTCTTTGCTTTTCCTTCTGTCTGTGCCTTATCTGCTCCTCTGCTCCCTCTTTTTCATCCATCTATTCAGGGTCACATTGGCATCCCAGGGCTTTTTGGCTTTCCTGGTCCTGATGGAGAGAGAGTGAGTATTAGTGGCTGTCAGTGTAAATGACTTCAGGCCTGCATTATGACTGTCTGAGGGCCAAAATGATGGTGTTTGAAAAATATCTCATCGCTGCAGAAATGATACACTTGAGGCAGATTTAGCTAAATCAGTATTCAGAGCTTCAAGTAGAAAAAACAGTCTCCTCATATGGTTGGATCAAGCCTGATCTACTGTCCTAGATAATGTTGAAGTCCAGAAGATGGATCAAAATGTACTTAAACCCAGCTATAATTTAAATTCCCATTGTAGTTAAAAACTGGGGATCACAACTAAGGCACTGAATTATTTGTTTTACTTGATTAATCTGATTTAGCTCGACAAAATAATCCCAGTTTGAGTCATCCTTACAATTTTTGTTTTTCTAAATCTTTTTTCAAATCATGAAGGTGATGATCTAATGCTGTAGGAAGTTTTATTAAAGTAATTTTGTGAACTGTGTTAAAAAAAGCTAAATATCTTTTGTTTGAATAAATGTTGTTTTTATGCTTTTAATCTAATACCAGAAATATAGTTTGTATCATCTGTGAAAATCATTTAATACATTTGAGGAATGCAATTTTTTTTATTTCATAAACTATTTAGATGAGACATTTTTTGTGTCTCTCAAGTGTCTCTCTACTCTGTTTTCTGTCCTGCTTTTAGGGAGTTCCTGGTGTTCATGGGAAGAAGGGCAAGATGGGTAGGCCGGTAAAGTTTTCTCTCAGCATACTTCTCAGACAACTTGCAGCCTTTTGGCAGATGTGATGCTTGTGATCTATGGGATATATCGACAGAACAACACTGATGGAAAATTTAATGAAACAAAGCCGGAAATGACTTGTAAATATATAAGCTATGGCTCCATCAGCAGGGCTAAATGTTCCAGACACATAAATAAATATTTTAAATGAGACATTTTATTGCTTGCATTGTATTCATGGTTATTTATGCTTCATATTTTCTGTCTGATGCTGACTGAGAACGTTGTGTTTTGGACTGTGAGCTCATTACTGTTCATGTTATGGATCAGACAGATGGGGGTTAGTTGTGGGTTTGGCCTTAGGGGGCTTTACCTACAGACCAGAATAGTCTGTCGTCACTGGTGCCTGGAAGTACATACATTTCCCATCCTTAGCTAACATGGAAAATACTGATCCTGCACATAACCACATGTATGAAGGAGATATTTCCCAGGATCAGACTAGTTGTACAGGATTTTAAGTGTTATGCAGCTGATGTTTAAGCTAAGACATTCATCTTCCCATGCAGTGAAAGTCAGTTTTTTTTCTGTCCTGACTCAGCAGTAAAGACATGTAACTGGGTAAAAAGAGGAAATTGGGATGTTTTAACAGATAGAAAGTGTACATTTTTAATGCAGCTTTTTGCAGTCTGTGACATCTAACTGCTGCACTTTTCCTGTGTCAGCCATGCAGACGCCATTTATCTTGTGAGTTATATTTGTGAGTTTAGCGGTGAGGAAGAACTGCGGCTGCGAGGATTTCAGGATAAAAAGACTCCTCCCAAACCTAAGGAATGTGGATGTCAATATATGAGAACATTAACATGCTTCCCTGATCAAGCTAAGTCAGTTATTGACATCCCCAATCCTGCTTTTTTTGGTTTTTTTTGGAGAAAGGGAAACTTTTCTACATTTTTAAAGAAGCAGCTCAGAACACAAACAGTCCTTCATCCTCCTTCATCTCCCAGAGTCTGTCATTGAACCCCCACCTTCCTCTCCTTTCTGTCTGCAAACGATGAAGGAGGAAGATCTTTCTGCTATCTATCATTTGCCTCTCCACAGCCCTCGCCTTCTATCTGTAGGCATGGGATGTGTGGCAGGTTGAGTGTTGACCTTGGCACACTGACAAGCACACATAAGCGCGTGGCTTCGTGCCTGCATCCTGCCTCTTGTTCTGCCTCTTTAATGGAATTACAAGCACCAAGCAAAAAAGAAATAAAAGAGCTTAGTCAGCAGTTTCTGGGCCAAGCAGCTTTTTTTCAATCACTTAGGAAAGTCCTGGGGGTTTGGTTCGCAGGCTGCGGAGCACTTCCCCGGCAAAACACGACAAGCACACTCAATGCTTGGAAATGCTCAGTCATGGGGTTTCCTGCCAGTCTCCCAGGAAAGAAGGCCCTGGGAGCGTATATGATGGGATTTGCTTGGCCTTACTCTGTGAACTTCTGTTTTGGGAAACACTCTGTTGCTCCCTTGTGTTTAGTGTCATAACTTCACTGACTGACCATGTGATTTCCAAATACATCCATCATCCAAATGTACATTTTCACTTAGTAAACATGATAATATCACTCACTTCTAGTTACATGACGACTGTGTGTGTTTGTGTGTTCAGGGTTTTCCTGGTGACTTTGGAGAGAGGGGACCTCCCGGCCCTGATGGAAACCCAGTACGTGAAAGAAAATGCATCTTTGCAGCATTATTAGGAACATACCACAGTTTCTATAGAGCTATGATAACCGGGATTTTTTTAAAGATTCATATGTTTTCAGATGAAGTTTAAGGAAAAAGTACTGAAATTTCAAGATTTGATCAATTTCAACACATTATAATCATATAATTTAGCTTTCTTAGCATTTTCCATTTAAAAATTCAGCTTTAAAGGCTTCCCAAGAGCTCAATGGAGCTTAAAACACAGTAGCAAGCAAAACAGCTCCTGTGATGCCACTTATCTAAAATGAGCGCACTCTTTGTTTAAAATATACGACACAACATGATTAAAACATGTTTGCAGATTGCTTTGCTACCTGACTGTGAGGCAGATTGTTGCAGGGATTTAGTCAGCCTCCCATCATCATCCTCACTGATATGAGGGCAGCAGCAGCAGTTTCATTCTGCACCCCTCTTTCTTTAGTTTGACCCACTCTGCTTGTGACTGACAAGGTCACAGTAAAATTGGCTGGCCTCTGATAGTCTCCTCCAGGCTTCATTTCCTCTCCCACCAGAGGAAAGAGAGAATGTTCCATTTGGCTAAATCCACCTCCTTTCATTGAGGAGAGATGGAGGAGGTGACAGGAAGGCCACACTGTGCTGGCTTGGAGAAGATTTTTGCGCAGTGGCCGTTCACTGACTGCTTAAATTGGGGGTGGGAGAATAATTATCATCAGAAAACTATGAAAAAGAGTTGTGTTCTTTTAAAAATGCTGCTCTACACTCAAGTATGATTATTTAAATGTATTTTTCTCCTCCCCTTCCTGCTCAGGGGGAACTGGGAGCTCCCGGACCATGTGGAGTCCTCGGCCTAATTGTGAGTGTTGCTCTCTGTACACTTCAATTCTTTTTCAGATTTTTTCCTTCTTCTATTGGCGTTCTTACCTTTTTGTTCTATAACTCCTCTTCCACATTTTCCAGGTCATATCTGTTTGGTGGAGCTCATGCAGCAGGTATATCAAACTGTGGTCGTTGAGGGCTGCAGTCCTGTTCGTTTAAAATCTTCCTCTGTTCCAGTACACCCGACTGAAACGAGTGGATCAGTGCGCAAATGTTGACAAGAAGCATTTGGATCAATTTGATTTGAACCCGGTATGGAGCAGGGAAATGACAACAACCTGAAGCATTGCAGCCCTTGAAGACCAGAGTTTGACACACCTAAAGCTTTAACTTCCCACTTTTAACTCCACTCACCATGTTATTGGGAAAAAAAAACCCAGTTATTGTTCTGTATGTGTTGTACATGAAATGAGATTGATGTGAAATACCGAGTGATGAAACCAACAGTTTTTCAATAAATGATACAGTAAAAAGTGTTTAGTTTGTGCTTGGATTAGAAAGCACAGAGCCGTTTGAGAAGACTTGTTCACATCATAAAACTATGGTAAGTTGTGCATTAGCTGAAAGTATAGATATAGTACGTAAAGAAGATAAGTTAATGTTTGGTTTATATCACGGTTGCCCACATTTTCTGCCTCCAAGATCCAAACTGAAAATGAGCCACGGGCCAAAGATGGCAGCTTTAAGGTGTCTCTTTTCTCTTGTACACCACTGCCTGTAGTTCTCCACGCACATGTGTGAAGTCCTAGAGCTTGAGGCTGCGTGCTTCTTTTAATTTTAATGGTTCAAATTGAAATGAAGAGAAAAACAATGAGTGAGCTGTTTATACCCATACAACCCAAGATAAATTGCTAGAGATTTAATGGACATTAGTAAGAGATGTTATTATTCTCTGTCATTAAGTCCTGAAATGTCTTTACAACATAGATCTGTAGTTTTCTAAATATAAACATTTATTGATGGCCAAGAGTAACTGCTGGCGGGACAATTTTGGCCCACGGGCCCCACTTTGGGCACCCCTGATTTATTTGTTATATGTAAAACAGCTTTGTTTATGTCTTAGACCTGGTTCTGATATAGTTTTAAAGCCCTTCCTGAAGAGAAACATCTTCACAGGGCGCTGCATGAGATGTGTGCAGTACAGCTGAGCTATGTGCAGACTAACAAGCACCAGTCTTTACATGTTGCATACTCAAATATGAAGCCGTTGAAGTCTGCTCCTTTTACTTTGTGTTAGTTTCAAATGACTTTTCTGCATCCTTGGTGTTTACTTTTTGTATAAAAACAAAGACTTCTTCAGGATTAAGTGTGCCAGCTGCATACGGTACACTGCCTTTGAGTCTACTTCCGTCTGGATCTTTGTTGTTCCTCTGAATGTCCCCGGGGTGGTGGTACTGCCTTCGTTGGGATACTAATGTGGAGCATCATTGATTTTTTTTCTGTAAAAGATGACAGCATTTAAAATTGTACAAAGAACAACAGCAGTCATACTTTTCATTTCATGGGTGTGTTTTTAAAATATTTTCTGCATGATGGTGTTTGCAGGGAGACATGGGCCCTGTTGGTTTATTGGGCTTACCCGGGCCACCAGGACTCAAGGTAAATCACACAGAGGTTCTCACTTTAATCTGTCACCGTCACTGTTAAGATGAATTATTGTTTAATTATTAGTATAGCTGTGGCTGGAACATTAGATGCTCCCATGGACTTTGTTTTTATTATTTGCTTTTTCTGCACGGTGGCATAGCTGGTTAGCACTGTGGCCTCACAGCAACAAGGTTGCTGGTTCAAGCCTCAGCTGGGAGGATGTGCAGTGGCTTTTCTGTGTGTCCAAAGGCATGCATGTTAGGTTAATCGGTCATTCTAAATTTTCCATAGGAATGAATGTGAGTGTGTGTTGTCGG
>JBAMIG010000012.1:5781398-5791690 GCA_037177335.1 Kiunga ballochi
TGTCCAAAGGCATGCATGTTAGGTTAATCGGTCATTCTAAATTTTCCATAGGAATGAATGTGAGTGTGTGTTGTCGGTCTTTCTGTGTTGTGCTGTGATGGGCTGGTAACGTGTCCAGAGTTACTCCACCTCTCGCCCAAATGATTGCTTGGATAGGCCCCAGATTTGGCCTTGTTGGATTAAGCAGGTTAAGAAAATGACTCACTGATGACTAATTTTACTTTGCTTCAAAGGGAGTAGCTGGAAACCCGGGGGAAGCAGGACCAAAAGGTGATAAGGTGATCTGCATATGTCTTACTCAAATTACTGACCTCCTTTAAACTGTATAAAAATATAAATAGATATAAAGCACATTAAAGAACTGCAGCAAAACACACAGCCAAAGATGATTTCTGGAGATGTGTGTTGAGCCAGGAGGCAGAAAGGGGTTCCTATGCTGGATTGTTTGGCAGAGCCAAGCTCCAGAAATGTTGCTAAGGTGAAAAACTGAAAAAAACATGGCATATGAGTAAAATTTCCATTAGATTTAAAAAGCAAAAAAAAAATGTATTCAATTAATGAATTATACCATACGCTTCCTAATGTCTGAACATGCATTGATAAGAATGAAGTAAAGATTCTGTGACTTCAGTCAATATTTGATCAAGTTATTGATGTAATCATTGCTAGCCACATGTAATTAGCTCTAGCCACATGCTAAGTTAGCTGTCACATAAGTCTTACACATTATCCCTACAGTGGATGGAAATGAATGAAAAAATATAATTAGCTTGCATATTTTACAACTCTGCATCTAAGCTGTGACCCATAAAAGCCTGCAAACTCCTACTTTACCCTGGATGTGCTCACAGTCTATGTCTGCATGAAAGAAAGCCACTTGTTAACATAGTTTTGACTTAGCACAGACCCTAATGGAGTTGCTGAATGAATATTTCTTTTGTAAACACTGGGCTTATTTTTTGACATGGTTTTGCTTTTTCACAGGATGAAGTTGGCTTACCAGGAGAGCAGGGGGAGTGTGGGTTCCCAGGGGACAAGGTATGTGCACATCATCTCTAAGCTGGCTGCATGATGCCTTGTTTTTTGTATCTACATCCATTGTTCTCTACATAATCAGCCCTTTGTGCACCATGTATGACACCATGAGTGTGCCGGTGAGCATGGCTGAGGAGACCTGTGCAAAGTGCTTCGTTTTTCTCTCTGAAGTGTTTTTGATGTACAGACCGTTTGCAGTTTCCCCGTACCAACCTTTAGACACTAAAAGCAATTTGAAGGTGCTTTCAAAAGCATTTCCCTGATGGTAACTGCAAAATGGACCAGAATCCAAAAATGAAACCAAGGTGTGAAAAGCTTTAGCAGAAACTGAGTGTGAAATTAGTTTTTCTTGTACTTTGTTATCATGCTGACCTGTTTACTATCTGGCTTTTATGTTTCAGGGCAGCCAGGGCTCACCTGGGTTGCCAGGTCCTTGTGGAAAACCTGGACCTCAGGTATATTGTTTCCTTTGTTCAAACATTAAAAGTAATCTTCATGGGTTTGATAATTATTTATTTAAAAAAATCCTCTGAAATAAAAAGGTGGAATGAGATGTTATTGCTTGTGGTTAAAATAGTGTGGACATTTTTAAACATGCACAAAAAGAAACTTCATCTCATGTTCAAAACTTTTGGTTTAATGAGACGTAACCAATCAGAGCACGAGTACTTTTAAAATGTGCCTAAATATCCTCAGTGCATCTCCACCTTACTGCAAATGGGATTTGTATGTGAAAGACTCAATATCCTGCTCATGCAACAGAGACAGGAGCCATGAGAATCCAGATGGAGATTAGCTGAGACCTTGTGAAAATATTAAATGAATCTGTGCTGTGATTGACAGTCCATTTCATTTCTATGTTTTAGGGCAAACCAGGTGAGAAGGGCCCTGATGGTATACCTGGTCCTCCTGGCCCAGAGGTGAGACTGTTTTTTTGTAATAAATCCTACCTCTGTACAATCACCATCTCTTCTAACCTGTGTGTGCAGCTCATGCATAGCTGTGATTTATTTCCTGTCATTTTACAGGGTTTTCCAGGTGACATCGGCCCACCAGGACAAAACGGCCCAGGAGGTCATAAGGTTTGCAGAGCAGCATTAACTCCTTTTACCGTAAGAAATAAAAATAAAGTTTTTAAATTTAGTGTGACGTCTTTAGGGAAAGCAAGGAACAAGAGGGTTTCCAGGTCCAGCAGGAACACCTGGACTTCAGGTGGGATTGCATGTTATACATGTCATGTATGTTATGAAAGCAAGCTCAAGAATTTAAAAAATAAAGTTTTTTTCTTTCAACTTTGGCATTTTTCTTTTTGTCAGGGTGATGATAGACCAGTCGGGCCATCTGGACCCACTGGAGCCGAGGTGACTTCTGATTGGATGAGACTTGAGAATCAAAACCAGTTTGAAAATACAGCAACACAGCTCAGATTCTCATTCAATGCCAAAAAACCAGCAGCACACACGTGCACTTGTGTGTCTGTCTTCCCTAAATTTAGGTTTGGATGAACCACTCTGGGCAGTAATGACTGGTGACTGTTCTTTGGCCGGCCAAACTCTCTATTGTTCTAAAGCTGTTTTGAAAAGCTTCCTTTTGGACGCTGTGTGCTCATATTACCAGATCAAATTGCTATTTTATAAAACACCATTCAATCACAAACAAAAGTAAAAATAGCAGTGTTTGCCTATGTGTGGAATTACATCTGTTGAATGTAGGATTTAAAATGACTGCACACTTTGTCCCTAAGATTAAGTAATATAGCACTAAATATAATGTTTTGTCATTAGGAGGTCAAATGATAACCATGGTTACAGAACTAAGAAACAAGTCCTGTACTCCTTGAGCTCTTGGACTTTAAAACGAGACAAATTAGATCATTTGGGATATTCTTGTGAAAATGATTCCTCAGTTGAAAAAGCCTTCAGTAGAAAAAGTGAACACAAAGTAAACAATAGAGAAGACTTTTCCAAAGTGGCCGTGTCACTGAAGAGGTTAGCTTCAACGTGCCGTCTCCCAAAAGCCACAAGTAATTACCACAAACAAACACAAATGACCCGGAGAGCTTTTGATAGCTCTTTGTTTTCTGGATCATAAACTTTCTTAAAGGAAAGGTTTGTGTTTTGACTTCAGCTGTTGGTTTGTTTTGTGTCACGATTCGTGCAGATTCGCACACTTTGTCTTTTTATAGGAGCTGCTGCACACTTCCTTCTGTCATTTGTGCTTTCTGTTCAGGGCAGGCCTGGGAGGCAGGGATTCCCTGGACAAACAGGCCCAGACGGACCTAAGGTCAGGCTCGATCACCACAGATTATCCACTGTCATCTTTAACTGAACATTCTCGCTCTCGTTCCCTTTAATGATCATGTATCATCTGTAAATGAGATGTTAACCGGGGAGCTGGCCTTTAGGTCTATTTCAGCTGAGCTACACTAAAAACAAAAAGCATGAATAAGTTTGTGAAATGCTAATTTGGCTGCTTGCTGTAGGGCGAGACGGGGATAACTGGCGAGGTCGGGAAGCTCGGCGAGAGGGTAAAGAATTTTCTGCTGATTTGATTTGATGCTCTGTAAAAGCCTGTTTGGTTGGAGCTCTAAAGTTGAACAGCTTATGATGAGAAATGAAAGTTTATTAAAAAATAAGGAATAAAAGAGTGTTTTCTGTCCTTCAGGGTCTGCCTGGCTTTGTCGGGCTGGATGGAGAGAAGGGTATGACTGGAGAAAAGGTCAGTGCAGTCATGATGTGGTAAACATCAGCTTTTCCATGAAAGGCTTTATTTTATTACATCAGTAACTGCAGAAAAAGTGTAGAGCTGTTTTGAATCATTTCTTTTGATGAAATGTAAACTATTTGCTGCTTTTCTTTGCATTTTTCTAATAAATGGAGCATTTTGTAGCCAATTAGTGAAATGTAGCTCTTGTGACTTGCTGTTTGTGGTTCCTTAGGGTGATCGAGGGAAAACAGGCGTCCCCGGTCCGCCAGGTGAAACAGGGCCGATGGTAAGGAGTAAGTTTGGACCCCGCCTCTCATACTGGGGGAAAGTCTCTGTTCTACTTTTATAAGGGATGATTTCTTTGGAAAGGTTTTACATGTCATGCAATTTTTTTTTTAATTAATCTGATGTTGATTTAAAATAAAATCCTTTGCATAATTCTTTACCTCATTAGGGCCACACTGGAATGGCTGGAGATAAAGGACCGCCCGGACTGCAAGGAATACCAGTAAGTTTATCCCGGCTTAGTGGCTTATTGGATCTACTACTGAAATTAGGCCAGAACTTTGCTGCACTTCAGTCAAAAACACAACAATGTGATGATTTCTCATCCAAAACACTGAAAGGCAGCATTTAATGGTAGACTTTTTAATAAAACAGCTAAGTTGTTGTGTACTCATGAACATTGTTTTCTCTTGTATTTTTGTATATTTAACTTCCTTTTTGATAAACCTTCGTTTTAGTTTGCATGATGCATGACGGTCAAAGTGTATTTTCTCACATATATACAGGGGCCTCCTGGTTCACGTGGATCCATCGGTGTTAGAGGGCCCAAAGGCAGAAGGGTAAGTAACTAAAATCAGAGCTTAGACACTAAAGCTGTTGCTTCATAAGAGTTTCTTGAAATGTGGCAAAATAATTTAGTTTACTTCAAGTTTATAGTCAATCTTTGTTAATTAAAAAAAAAAAATGTTTTACTTATTGATGAGTTCATCCTTGTGGTCCCAACCGAAACATCTCAAAACAAAATGTCTTTGGGATTTAGAAGCATAAAACCAGTCGCTTTTAAAACATTAAGTAAAATCTAAAGTGCTGCATATGAGCAGACACAACAAGCATATTGCTCCAGTACAAGGTTTGGCCAGTACAACCATCAGTCTGACAGGTGCCTGAAAACAGCCATACCTTTCAATACAGGGTATTATGCTGGGATGTTTTTTCCACTTTATAAATTATTGATGACATTTAAGTTGAGAACCTAACTTATTTCTCTATTTAACTTAATAAAAGTAAAAAAATCTGCAGGCAACAACTATAATGTGACACGTTTGCGTGAAATAGGTGATATAAAAGAGTTTGCTCTGGATTGCTGGCCATTGGCGCTCTGTGCTTTTTGTGGATAAGAGCAGCTGAGAGTTCACTGCCTGCAACATCCTCTATGACCGGTTCAGCAGTAGCTCAGTGATGGTCTGTGGAGGCATATCTGTGGAGAACCACACAGACCTTCATGTGCTAACCAGAGGTAACTAGACTGGAGATCTTCAGACAGATGCCAGACCTCATGCTGCTGCAACGGGACCTGGGTTCATTGTGTGGCTGGAGTGTTTCAGCGGTTCCAGCATGATAAAGACATTGATGCTGTGAACTTGCAGCCCGTTCACCAGAACTGAATGCAATATAGCACTACGGGGAGTCTAGTCTCTTTCCATCGAGGAGTTCCCACAGAAGTTGAGCCAGCCTGTGGTCTGATCCCTCCCTTTGATTTTGAGTAGGATTCTGAACCTCCATGGGTTAATTATTTGGATTTCTATTGATCATTCTTGTGTTATTTTGTCCTCAACACATTACAATCAGTAATGAATTAAAGATTTTCCACAGGAATGTTTAATTCACTTAGATCTGAGACATGTTTAATGCTGTGTTCTGTTTTCATCAGTGTTCTTCAGTCACATGTCAGCATCATGTCAGTGATAAATCTGATTTAAAGCTGAATCTTAATAAACTTAGATTAATAAATAATCGAACCCCACTAGAAATAAATGAGAATATGTTGGACAGACAGCTCCATTTTATTCTCAGGTGACTGATCTTATTATGCAGAATATTTTCTACTTTCAAAGATAATTAGCCTGAATTTGTAATTTCACTCGGTCGTGATGGAGAGATGTTTCTCTGAGCAACAATCATGAATGCACATATCTGCCATCCAAAATGGCATATTCAGTCATTTTATAGCTTTTTGGTAAATCAGCTGCAGGACTATGTTACAATGTCCTAAATGTGCAGGTGACACCACTGTGGTGATTCTGTGGGGACGGAGTCCACATGGTGAGGATTTGGCACTGCCAAACCTAACTGCTGGGTATTTGCTAAATTACCACACCGTTTGGTTTGTCTCATACTGGAGAGAGTCGGCTTCAACGTACAGGCTAAAACCCAGAAGCTCAGGTTTTGTTAATGTGGATGATGGAAATGGAGGTTAAGGGTCAAAGCACTTGTTCTTTAGCGAGCACGTTTTCCAAATGTGTTAAAGGACACATATTCATCAATAACAACTGTTTTTATAGGGTCCAAGGGGTCCTGATGGCCCAGTGGGAGAGAAGGGGTCTGCAGGGGTTAAGGTGAGCATATGGTCAAAGAACCAATGGTGGCAACTTCTAACTAATTCCAGATGTGGTTAATTGTTGATCGTGTTGTTTTACAGCTGCTTGGAGAAATATTTTGCCTTACTTTACCTAACAGCCCACGTTAACAATGTCCCGTAGGAACACAAACACAAACAACTTAAACATCTGTTGGAAAAAAAAACAAAACAAAAAAAGAGCAAATGGAGACATTTATTCAGAAGACATTCTGGTTAACATGTGAGAGAAAATACTTAAATCAAAGAGCTTTAAAGTATTAATGGTGATGTTAGCGCTTGGCAGTTAGACACATTTTCACCCAAGGTTTTTTTTAGAAAGCTCATTTCACTGCTGTTATTTTCTTTGCAGGGCGCTGATGGTCCACCAGGAAAACAAGGCCTCTCTGGAGAAATGGTACAGAAATCCTTCATCAGTCTCTTCTCCTCACTGAATTATACATGAATCAGACACATTAGACAGATCGCATGAGTTGACATCGCAAGATGTCAGGAGTAACATTTATGTAAGATATGTTGTGATGTAGTAAAATACATCTGTGATTTTTACACCATCTGGTAATTATTCATTCATCTTCAGGTTATAAAAAGAGATGAAGCAACAAAATCCATTTAAAATATAAAAACTTGTATTTGTTTGATTAAAATGACAATGTGCAGAAGTTAAAAGTACTTAAATACATTTTACACCAAGTATTAACATCAGAGAGTAAAAAGTATAACATTTAACAAGATCAAGCTTTTTTGTGGTAATTTTAATCCTGACTCTTAGATTAGATGATCTGCACCAAAATAAACTCGACTTACATTTCAAACAAACCAACTTTCTGCTGATGTCTTATAACTGTTTCAAAAATATGATCTTGCTGCAGGGAAAGCTTGGTGAGCCAGGTGAAGGTGGGCCAAAGGGGTTTCCGGTAAGTGGATTGTGCTAATAGAAATTGGGAGGGGGGTGGGGGTGTGTGTTGCAGATAGGACTGGTTTTTGTGGCACGCTGTTCTTCTTACGGGTGTTGTAGCATTTCCACATGCGTATGAATATCAGTGCTGTGTATTTCACAGATAATTATTATTTTCAGGGTGTTCAGGGATCCTCGGGACCTCCGGGAGCCAAAGGAATCCCAGGAGAAACTGTGAGTTTGTCTTTAATGTATATGGATGTTAAGCTTAACCTCCAATACAAAAATCTACTTCAGCCACAGAAACATTTTCTTCTCTTCATTCTGTGTAGGATAACAGTGTAAACTTGTAGACTGTAATGACCCCCCCTCCACCCTCCTGTTTACTTGCTCATTTATGAATCCTCTTTTTGGCATTTCTGATCTAGTTCTTCCTAGAAACCCATATCCTGTTTTAAAAGGTCCAGAACGGCTTAATCCTCTTTCTCTGCTACTGTCCAGGACTCAAATACATGAGCGTAGCGAGGCTGAGGCTATTTGATTTACTCCATCTGCTTCCCGTAGAGGCAGCTTTATTGTAGTTTGAATGCATCTCTATAACAGTAGATCAGTTTTCATCACTTTCAGGAGCTTTGGGCCATTTTTTGGTTGGTTCTAAGCCATCCAGATTAATTTATCTCCACAAATCCACACTTTGCTGGTCAGTGCTTATCTCTTCTCACGTTTTTCTGCCTTTACTGTCACTTTCAGAGGTTTCCATCCAAGGCTAGAAAATGCTCTTAACCTTTTTATTGATGGCGCTGCTTTGTTGCTGCAGGGACCAGCAGGGCCACAAGGAAGAATTGGACCACTGGGGGAGATGGGACTGATGGTAAGTTGATCACACAATCAGTGTAAGAACTCCCACTGAGGTTTACGTTAGAGCAGAATAATAAAGGCTGTCACTGGTTCTGACAGGGGCCGCCAGGGAAAGCTGGGGAGAGAGGACCGCATGGTGAACCAGGGGAAAAGGTAGCCGTAATGATTTATTAAGATTGCATTTTATGAAATTACAACTCCATTACAACCATTCTTGTAATCAGAGACTGTGGCTGTGGGGCTTACACGACCTACCCTTATGATATAATAAAACCTTTGCGTATTAATCTTGAGCTCTGGATGCAATTACTTTTTAAAGCTTGTTTTTAAATTATGTTCTCTATGATTTATATCTTTTAAACTTCATTTTAGCCAATATGAAAATCTTCGCTCAATTAAAAAAAATATTTGAACTCCTCTCTTCATACTCCTCTTCATCGCAGGGAACATTGTATGAAGCACTTGTGTGAGTTCTGACGTGCAAGACAAAAAAAATCTTCTTTGCTTAACAGGGTCTTGCTGGTCCATCTGGTAGTTTCGGGGAGCAGGGTCTGATTGGCCAGAGGGTGAGTGACCCATCCTACTGCGAAATCTTAATGTCATCATGTTTAATAATTGACAAAATCCATAAAAACGAAAAAAAAGGCCTATAATAAAGTTGATATCAAGAATCAATAAATAGGACTGTGTGAAATACTTGACTAGTGAGTGTCTCACCTGCTGCAAAGAGGAGTCTCAGCTCTCTTAGTTTGAGGAATCAGGAAGGATTTGTGATGGATGAGAAGAGAAACAAACTCGCACAGCTCAAAGCTTAGAAATGCACTGGTAGTTTGAATGGACACAACAGTGTCCTATTGCTTTGCACACAAAGTAACAGGTTGTAAACAAGCTCTTTGGCTGGGTTGTGTTTCGTGTTTTCAGAATGCAGCATTAACACATTTGTTAGTTTAGCTTGAGATCTTGTGCCATTTGTGTTTAATATGCAATTTTCCACAACTGACTGAAACACCCCAAATAGCAGGTTATTCAGATACAACTGCTAGTGTTTGGCTGGTTTTACATCTGCTTTTCCTTTTGTTAATATAATATCTGCATGCTCTTTCTGTCAGGGTGAGGCAGGCATCAGTGGGGAGACTGGACCAAGTGGACTTGATGGAGCCAAGGCAAGTATGAGAAAAGTGAACGACCACAAATTTACCTTAGAAGTCACTAATCTGTAAACCTGTTGAGCTCCCTTGTTTCCCGCTGAATTTGAATAACACAGCAGCAAAATATTGTCTCAGAAATTTGAATGTGGTGTTTTTAGAGCTTTGTTGTGTTGCTGTTCTGTGGAAAGATGAAGCAGGGGTACGCTAAAAGCTCTGCTTTGTGACAGGGAGAAAGAAAAGCCTGCATATTTAACAGGAGCAAACGGCTGGAAGTACGGTGCAGCTGACAGACTGAGAAACAGCCACTGGCCTGGGGAAAGGATGAAAGTCAAGCTCTGAGTTTATTCAGCTTCACGCTGAACAGGACATGTTCTGTTATTCAGAAGGGTAAACGGGTTTCAGTGCTGGAAGCCTGCGACTGATTTGCAGTTTAGCTTCAAATGTTTGGTTAATTAAAGTCAGCGATTGGTGGAGCTCACTGTTCAACATGAAATGTAACAATCTTATGATTCAGTTGTCATAACTTATATTAGGTCAAATTTGCCTCACTTGTGCTCTTAATGCCTTTATCCATTGTGCAGGTATTGTGCATCTATAGTTCCTGATTCATACATGCATGTGTACTGTAGGTATCTTATAGCATAGATAGTGTGAGATGTTTTTAGAGTCCACAACCATTATCCACGTTTATTTTTTCATTTGAAGCTGAAATGTGTGAAAATGTGTTGTCCTTCTCTTTGGACTCTAACTGAAAGGATGCTGTGGAGGAGGAGGAGACAAATGTTTCTTTAACATTGATGTCATCTTTCACTCCGTTCTTAAACCAAAGTAAAATATGTCTTTAATTATGCAAATGCTGACCTGATGAGCTGTCTCTTGTAACAAACCATCACTCTGTTGAGTGGGTGTTTGGTTGCACTGAACACACACTTCAATGCTTTTTTTTTAAACTAAGGAGTTTGGTAGGGTGACCAAAAGTATACTTAAAGTGTAAAGCTTTCATTAA
>JBAMIG010000012.1:5792203-5810575 GCA_037177335.1 Kiunga ballochi
GAGCTGTCTCTTGTAACAAACCATCACTCTGTTGAGTGGGTGTTTGGTTGCACTGAACACACACTTCAATGCTTTTTCTTCAATGCTTTTTTTTTAAACTAAGGAGTTTGGTAGGGTGACCAAAAGTATACTTAAAGTGTAAAGCTTTCATTAACAGATCTCCTACATGTGCATAGGATTTGGTTATGTTTACGGTTTGGTTACGTTGCCTTCTGCTTTGTATTCCACTTTCTGTGTGTCATTCTCTTGGAGCAGACCAAAACCTACATTAACAGGTTGATCATACATGTGCACATGCACACCTCCCTGTTAGAAGGGCTGGTGTGTATTCACCTTTACAGTTCAGTTAAAGAACCACATTGAAAGAAACAACGTCATGTTTTCATGCATTCTGACTTTATTTAGTCTGTGGCTAAAGAAAGAAAAAAAACAAAGAAATATACCACAAACTCAGATTCAGTCAGTTTAGACATCATTATGGTGAACCAGTTGGGTCTGATGGTACGGCTGGGTTTGAAAACCACCTGTACTCATTTGGTGTTTGTTAAAATCCCCCCTGAGTTTCTTAGATGTTCCATGCTTTCCCTTTCCTTTTTTGGTAATCTTTTTTACCCCATGGCAGTGTTCTTGGGTTGTGTTGCACTTCTAACAAATACCCAAAGCCACAGTCATTAAGAGCTTCCTCCTGCTTCCTTATTAATAATTTACCTCTTATAACGATGATTTTTGTATCTCGAGTTTAAACCACCGATCAAACAAAATCCTCTGTGTGAATGGCTGTCATCAGAGACGTAGCAATAATGTTGGCAGGATGGTATGAACACACACATACAGCTGTGATGCTGCAGCTTACCAACTGCAGCACAACTAATGAGCCATGTGCTGAAACACAACTATAAGGCTGGATCACAATAAAATACTTAGTGGGGCTACTAAAAGGTTAGATATGTACTTTGTTGTAGGGTTGACACAGATGTTTTTGTTTTGGTCATGCTATCCAGATGTGATTGGAAAGAGAAGTATGTTCAGTTATGTTAAGTTATGTTCGGCTATTAAAGGAAAAAGGATTTCTGAGATATTTTTTTTCACACCCAGGGTGCCGTTCTTGGTTCAGCCTCTTGCTTTATTTACATTTTCTTGCTCATTAGTTGTTGACCGTATTTGCCAGGACTTTACACAAACAAACCATTTCTTGTAATTACTGCAAGGTTGCATGACTAGTTGGCTTTCTTCAAGCAAAGCGTGTATACTTTAAAGACTTGGACAGCTTGACAATTTCTTTCAGTAAAATTGCATCACAGCTGAAATCTTGGTGCATTGGCCTACTTTCTCATGACATGACATGCTCTGGGAGCATAAACACCTTGAACAACATGTCAGGTCACATTCTTATGTTTCATCTTGGAAACATCTCCAATTGTCAGCTCACCGTGTCTAGCTAATAAATAAGTCATGCTACTGTAACTCTTTGTTTACACACCTGAGCCGTCATCTTGGAAACGGCGGCTATAACTCCTGACGGCTGCAGAGAGTCTTTAATGCAGATATTTTTTAGGCTTGCTTTCACTCAGTTTTTTATTTCAGGGCTGTGAATAATGGATGAAATCCAAAGTTTTATTTTGCAACCTGCAGAATGAAACTCCTCAGACCCAGAGATGATAACCTCATTTATCAGGAAGAACTTTGTGCTCATTAGATGAGGCCTGGTTAGTTGTTCCATTAGGAAAATGTATAAATATGAGAGGCCTGGCTTTTGCTGCAGAAAGGCTTTGGCTCATTTCTAATGATATTGCTAGTGGTGTGTGGAAACCTGTAGACATATACCTAAGACTTTTGTTTAATCTAACAAGGTAATTATTAGCTTCATTCATATGTAAATTTAGCTTTAGAGGACATTTATACACTAAACCTATGAATTTGTTCCATAATCTTCTTTTGTATGATGATTGTTGTGGACATGCTTTGTTATTATTCTCTAGATCCCACAGTTTAACTCCAAGCAGTCACCTTTTCATTAGATCTGTATTATTCTTCCAAGGGTGAAAAGGGGAATGCTGGTCCAGAGGGTGCTGAAGGAGATAGAGGTGAAATTGGCCTAAAAGGAAAGGAAGGACCAGCTGGGTCTATTGGATTTATGGGGGTGAGGGTGAGTGTTTCAGCTGCTGCCTCCAAATTTCTTTCACTTCCAACAAAGACGGCCCTTTTTGTCCACTTAAAACCCTTCTTTGATTTTCTTTTACCAGGGTCAGGAGGGTAAACCTGGTAAATTTGGAGAGAGAGGCAAGCCAGGAGAAAAGGTTTGTCGGTTTATCTGCTTGGAGCTAAGCACACCTTTCATTTTCCTGTGTCTGGTAAATTTATTTCCTTCTACGGGCAATAGAATATTTTTCTGTTGAAGTTGTAAACAAACTGGGAAAAGGTCGGTAACCTTTCTGAAAGCAGCATCTAAGATGCTTGTTAAATGGAGGTTCAATATTAAAGGTTTGAGTTGTTAGATTCCACCCACATCTGGCTGGGCATGTTTATACATACCTGCTCACTGGGGGCTTTTCTCCAGGGTGACAAAGGTCTGCTGGGCCATATGGGTGAAACTGGGCCAACTGGTGGGCATGGAGAGCTGGGATTTGTTGGACAGAAGGGAGCAAGAGGTACCATTGGGCCAGTGGTATGTTCTTAACACAGGGAAATTTAATCCACTTCGATCGGTGTATAGGGGTGATGTTTTTTATGTTCATGTGTATTCCACAGGGTGCTACTGGGATGATGGGCCTACATGGCGATCAAGGCATAGCAGGTTACGAGGTAAGCACCAGGTAGTTTCTTAATTAACATTTTGAGGATTTAAACCATGGATATTGAAAGTTTGACAACTGTACTCTGACATTTTCATGGTTTTAAAATTCTAGTCATGCATGTATCAGTAAAGGGTACAACACATAAAAATGACTGGTAACTAACGATAAACATTACTTCAAATGCTATGTGGCTGTTAGTGGTCAAAATGATTCCTGAGATAAAAACATAAACGTATTTTCATCTGTGACTGGGTGCACTACAGGTAAGTACATAAAAACTGTGCACGCTGTCTCCTTGTAACAGTGCTGGAGCACCAATAAAACAAAGCTGGTGCTGCAGATTCTTATTTCACACAGCTGTTTGTCTATTCAGAGACACTGTAGTAGACATGGAGACACACATCTGTCTTCATCCAGATGTATCAACCCACAGCAAGTAGTAAAACAACTTTGTCTAAGTCATCATTGCACATATTCCACACTGTCAGACATGTTTTGGTGAATTGCTCACTTCACTTAAATCCCAGTTTTCCATCTTCTATGTCATTCTGTTGTTCTCGTGCTAGGAGAAATGGTGACATTGCTATGCAAGGCTCCTCGTTTAGCAATTAGCAGAGACTAACCGCCATGGCAAGTTTAGAAGCTAATTAGCATTAGCTGCTACAATTAACTAAAAAGACCTTAACTCTTACATATGGGCAGTAAATGAGTAATTTTCTAAACATAAAATGATGTATTTTATCACATTAAATATTGTGTATAAAGCTTTTTTTATGAGAATAAACTAAAATCAGGCATAGCTCCTTCATCTCTCATTTAAAGTGATGCTTTTCAGTACGGGCTGCAAAAAGTCTGCATTCTGACATGATATTATTTACAAATCCACATTTTTTTTTGTTTTTCCTGCAAGTTATTTGAAACCACACTAATTTCCATTGGGTCAGACATGGATTTTAAGTTATGCAACAGCATAAATACAGTTGGAGGAATAAAAAGAATACTGGACTAATTAGTGTAGGATTGCAGCAGTATTGTCCTTGAAGGAATATTCACATCTGGAAAGAAAAAAGGTGAATGTGGGGAACTGCGTTTATATTTTTAGAACTTCTAAGTTGTTTCTTTGCAACAAAAGGAGGTTAAGAAATGATCAATGCTGTTGCATTATCCGTTTAAAGATATATCTTAATTCAATGATGCTGGAAGGCTGCAGTTCTGCAACAACATTCTGTCATGGTCATTTTCTTGTCACAGGGTCACATGGGACCACTGGGCCCACTTGGACCTTCTGGACCAAAAGGTGAAAAGGTAAAACACTTTTTTTTCTGTCTCTTCTAACAGCTGTCTGCAATTTGATCATGTCTAATGAGCTCTTGGGGCCTATCATGCAGCACATTTGCCAGTTTTTTTTTTTATGTGGTGGAATTTGAATTGTGTCCCTAATTAGCATTATCTTTGTCTACTGCAGTGTCCTTGCAATATTCCCAAAGTTATCCCTAATATGATCAATGATATGAACTCGGACAAACCCAATTAACATAGCATCACTAAAGGTTTATAATTAGCCAAGCACCTGGACTCCTGTACGCATAATTTTGTTGATATTATCCACATAATTTGTATTTATTTGACAGGAGCACTGTGTAATGTGACATGCTGCACCAGAGTTTAGTCATACACTAATTAGCTTTTTTTTTCCATCTTTTGGCAGAAGCCATCTGGAACTTTTTGTTTTTTTTCCTGACGGTATTCTCTCTCTGTAATTGGCTGCATTTGTGCACTAATTGAATCAATATCATGCAATCACACAGGTCATTGCAAAATCTATTATTGACAGCTTAGTGTTGGGAAATCGCAGCAGTGAAACTGTTACATTATACAAATACAAATGAGTTATATTAATAGTGGTTTAGAGAATAATCTGTCATTCATGCAACTGTCACTTTTCTTTGGCTGCTGTGCATCTCTAATTATCTTTTTCTTTTAAATGCCATGTTGGACTCTTTCTTTATTTATATCATTTGACAGTGCATTGCATTAGCTAATTATGTATTGCCATTTGTTTTAACAATATTGTTCTAAAGAGCTTTATAAATAAAGTTGAGTTGAGTTGAGACACGTGTTAAATAGGGTTTTTAAATTATGCATGCAGCCGTGTCTGTTTAGTGATTCTAATAAAAATCCTGGTGCAAATTTTAGCTCCATTTATATAAAATGGGATTATTGTGGGTGATAACTTGTGCAATGACTTTTATATAAAAAGAGGACGCCAAATGCTTTGAACAAACATGCCAAATGTGCATTGGATGTACGTATACAGTACTTTTGACTGGTTGTGTCTCCATTGCTTCCATAGGGAGAACAGGGAGATGATGGCAAGATGCAAGGTCTTCCAGGTCCTCAAGGTGACAGAGTGAGTTTCTTACATCTGCCAAAATCCATTTTTTATGATGATCTGGGTTATTATTATTATTATTATTTTTACTGTTCTCTCCGTGTCACCAGGGTCATCCTGGGAACAGAGGAGAGAGAGGAGAGTCTGGTGAACCTGGATATATTGTAGGTTCAGTTTGTTTTATACTGGAAAATTTTAACAAATGGGTCTAATGCTAATATGTAATAAATGAAATGCATTTTTCAGGGCCAGATAGGCATAGATGGATTTAGAGGTGAAGCTGGTGCTCTAGGGCCACTTGTAGGTATCTTCTTTTTCTCTCCTAAAATCTACACCTCAGTATGACCATACGTCCATACCTATATCCATGGTCTATAAATCTTTAGGGACATCCTGGACCAAAGGGATTGCCAGGATTAAAAGGATCCAAAGGTGATCAAGTAAGGGCTTTGCAAACTTAATGTTTGATTCTGCATATTTATGCACCATTTATGTCCCTTAGAAGTGTGGAACATTAAGTCTTTATGTTTTAGGGTCTCAAAGGAAAATCAGGGGCAACTGGTGCATCTGGGAACAAAGGACCTCCAGTGAGTGGATACATTTCTTCTTTATTTCATATTCAGGTTACATTTATGCTTAAACAAAATAACTTCTGAGCTTAAGATTTCTCTTGTCCTTCCCAAGGGTCCAGAGGGCCCTCGTGGCCCACGGGGGGTCACAGGCAGGGAGGGACTAGAGGGTCCAGCAGGAATGGAGGGCCTACTCGGTATAGATGGAAGGAAAGGAGTCAAAGTGAGCAGCCTGATAGTGGTGCTTGTAGTCAGATAAAAGTAAAACACTTGTGTTTATAGCAACTGTCATCTGTGTTTAGGGAGAGCAAGGAGAAGATGGAAAAGTGGGATTACATGGAAAACCTGGGCGTCAGGGTGAGAAAGGTGTGACCGGGCTTCCAGGAAGTCAAGGATCCTTTGGTCCAAAGGTGAGAAGGATGGGTTACCAGCTTACATATCACTTAGCACATTTATTTTTATATCTCACAATGGTAGCAGCTTTATCTGTAGCATAAATTACGTATAAATCCTAGTTCAAGAAAAAGTTTTTTAAACTTTATCACACAAAATGTTTTCAGTGTTCAAAGATCAACCTCTTTGTTTTCAGAAATGTAATTATATCTTTATTTTCATGCTAACAGCACATTAAAAAAAGGCTTAGACAGAGGCGGTTTATCATTGAGTTCAACCATCCTTTATTTTCATTCTATTATTCATCTGGGAAGTAAAATGGATGCATTATAAGAAGAATCTGTATCCAGTCATGCTGAATGGAAAACTTCAGCTACTTAACCGTCTCTGGTGGCCGTTTTCTGACTCCCCTCCTCATGCTGCTCCGTTACATTTTAACAGGAGACTAATCTGATCTGCAGGCAAGTCAGTTCAACACACACTGTCTTTACCTATTTAGGATGTTTTCAAATGGGGACATAGTTTCTCCAAAACTGCAATACACACCATCCGACTTTTGCTCCTGTTGCAGCCTTTGTCATCTTTGGCATATAGAACATCTGTTTCCCACAAAAGTAGCTGAAACATTCATCTGACCAAAGAACATGTGTCAAATGTATGTCTCTGTGGGATGAGCTTGTAACCTGAAAACTCAGCAGCATTTATGTGCAGAGTTGATATATGGTTTCCCCCTTCTTTAAAACAGTTTCCTGTTGCCCTGCTGGTTGCTGCATCTGACTGTGTTGAGTAAAAATGATTTTTAGAGGTACTTCTGAGCCAATGTGGCCAAATCAATCATGTAGGGATTTCCTTTATACCTGGAAGCTTGAGGGTTGATTCAAATCCAGCATATGTTACTGTTCATTGCCATAATTCAGAGTTTAATCCAGATCCTTTGTATTTTTACAGAAGTAAAATACTTTTTTTTGTTAGTTTGGCTAAAACTGGTTAAAAAGGAGCACTTTATTTACGGAAACTAATCTTTTATACCCATTCCTGACACTTCCACATCTCCATTTAATCTGCTAAGTGTAAAACCTCCTTCCACACAGTCAGTTGTGTCTGAACCTTTCTATCTTTGTTTGCTGATGTCAATTTTTGTTTGTTGCTTTATTAAAGTTTAGATTTGTTTAAATATTTAACAAACAAGACTGTGAACAAATGTTTTGTCTTTGGGTCTCACGGATTTTAAATTTGTCGCATCTTAGAAAACATATTGACTTTCTAGGTTTTAGATTGTGAGAATACATTTGAGGGGGTAAAAATACCAACCCAGTACCACGGAGCTGGAATGGGTAGGCTTCGTTCTTCCTCATGGGTCACAAAAAGTGAAGTTAGTGATGACTAGTGAGAAGCTTGTGATGGGTCATCGACCGGCAGCTAGCTTGTATAACTGTCTTCATTTGGTTTCCCAAGGTCTCTGTCCAGATGTTTTAGGTGAATGTGTGGAGAATATTGATGTGTGTCTCCATGTCCAGGGTGAAAGCGGTCTACCAGGCCAGAGTGGTCCAGCAGGAAAGAGAGGTGCCATTGGTGGGATGGGAGTGCCAGGAAAACAAGGAGATCTGGGGACCAAAGGACAACCTGTAAGTAAAGATGTTTTGGTTTAGTTTTTTTTATGGATGTGAAGCAAACCCAGTATTTTTTCTGTCACTTTTTGTCAGGGAGATGGTGGCAAACAAGGATTTCCAGGGCTGTCGGGCCTGTTTGGACCAAAGGTGAGCTTCCGCATCATCTCCACTCACAACCAATTTTCTTTTCCAGTCTTCAACCGCTAGATGAGACTTTTCATGTAACAACAACACAAAATGCCCCTGAAAATGAGTCTTACCTTTTAGTTTAAGTACTTTTTTTAGGGGAAGAGTAATTGCCTAAAATAGTCCGGATATACATACATTTATATTGTCTCTGCAAAGATAATGTGTGCAAGTTGCAAGGTATTACTGTAATAGGCCCCGAGATGACATCTACTATGCTATGTTTCAGTTTTACTTGCAGCAGTGTAGATCATAACCCGCTGCAGGAACACAGCAGGCTTTATTGGCTTGAGTTTTAAATGTAGGTCCCAGAGTGCTGTTAGAGTTTCCTGCTGCAGGGTTTAAGGTGCAGGTTGGTGTTTAGTTGGTCCGACTCATAAGGAGCTTGTAAAGATAAGTAAATGAATTCTACTAAAGATTAAGGTGCAGAGATAAACATGTTATTGACCAAAAAAAGTTGAATGATCTTGCAGGAGCCATGTTGGTTTTTTATTCTTAAAACAAATCAAATATGTTTTTCTAAAGCTATTTTCATGCACAGGCCACAGGGCTTTACATTATAAAAACAATGCATACAAAATAAAAAGTGTCAAATTAATCAAACAAAAACTTTATTTCACACGTCTCTGAACCCAATGTAAAATGATCATTAGGAATAAAAGGCAGAAGTTTGGGGCTTAAGTTTGATAGTTTTGTGTTCTGCCTGAGGCAGCTGCTGGCATGGGGTTACATAAGGCCAGTTGTCTTGTCGATATGGGTGGAGTAGTTTTCTCTACCATGCTCAGTAGAGAATGGTTTTTCTCTTTTTTTAATAGAAGCAGAATAAGAAATGGATGTTGAAAAGAGAAAGTCAAATGAAGGGGAAATTAGTTTCCCCATATTTTTAATAACAGTATAGGTGTTTTTACCAGGTGGATGAAAGTTTCAAAGACTTTCATTTCTGGAAAAACCACCCTTTAATGTGATGCTAATTTATTGTTTATCGCTTTAGCATCCACAGAGGTGGAGTATGCAATTGCTGTTGTGTGATTTTAAGATGCACATTAGATACTGAGCATATTCAACTTTTTATTAAACTTGTGGAATCTGAACATAAACAATGGAAAAAACAATTAGAGTTAAGATCAGAAGTTTCTTTGTTTTCTTTTTATCACCTACTCACACGTTGAAACTTTTAATGGGAAAACGCAGTGGTTTATTAGGAAGAGTTCAGTGTGTTTTATTTTCCACTGAACTTTAGCTTCATTCATACTGACAGCTGTTTCTCTGTGGGGTCCAATGCAACAAGGCAGGACAGAACAGTTCTTTCAGAACATCACTTCCTGTTGCTTACTGGTTGTTGCTGTTATTCAAGCCCACTAAGCATCATTTATAATTAAATCTCTCTGTGGGACAGGCTCCCTGCATGGTACCTCCATCACTGTTTAAACACTCAGCAGGAAAGTAGCTACATTCTGCATAGCACCTGCCCTCTAGAACTGGAGTTGAAGAACCCTGTTCTAGACCAGATCTAGATGCCTAAATAGGGTGAAGTACTACCAACCAACAACCTCCATTGGAAAAAAGAGAAGCCTATATGGAAATGCTGCAAATTGCAGTGAGCCCCTCGTCCTCTAGGGGCTCTGAAACAGAACAAATCAGAGACCCTTTCTACACAGTGTCCTTTTGGAGTGTGATGCAGGATGTACAGTTGCTGGGGAGCAAATTCCTGACATAAAATAAAGATAAAGAGAATGATAAGCATTTCCAGTTGTTCCCTTTAAAAAAAAGATTTTAAAAAACCCAAACAAAATCCCCTCTTCTCACAGTTGATTGACACAAATATCTGATCTTTTTATAATGGTTAAAACTTGTATTTGTTAACATATTTCTAGGGACCACCTGGGGACATTGGCTCCACAGGAATACAGGGACCAAAAGGACCACGAGGTTTGATGGTAAAATGAAGATTAATGGCAGTTTGGCAACTTGGTGCACTATTTCAGCCACGCTGGTGAACTAAACTCTCACAAGCTGCACACTTTGTGTGAAAAATAAGTGTGACCTCATCAGATGCTCCATCATGTGTCCTTAGCTAACATGTCTCTCTGCTTTCAGGGTATGGAGGGAGCTGTGGGCCCCGTTGGCATCATTGGGCCCAGCGGTCATCCAGTATGTACCTCATCTCTCATTCGATCTGCCAGGCTTTATGTGACTCCTCTCTGTTTTTTTTAGCAGTGATGGAGAGATTGTCTGTCTTCTCTCTCTCCATCAGGGACCCCAGGGTGACAAAGGAAGTTGGGGGGAGACGGTGCGTGGCGGCGTTTTGATGAATCCCTGTCTGTCTGTACTGTGAGCACAGAATAGGATACTTAGTATGGAGACAGCGCACCACTCAGCCTCCTTTGCCCCACAGCACTTTTCATTTCCTATTGTGTTCCGCTGTTTGTTGTTACACTCACACTGACACTTAGCTGCTGTGGAAATCCTGTCAGTGTGATAAATGTTGGCTGCTTGCTCATCTCAAGCTTTTTAAGAGGTTTGTTGAGCACTGGTACACAGGCTTAATTCACAGCTCTGCTCTTAAAATGCCAACATTTGTGCACAGGATTGCTGTGTGAAAACAGGATTTCCTGTGTGCAAATAAGGTTTCTATGTGAAAACTGTGAAAAAGATGAAGAGCAATTGTGTATTAAAATGTGAGCTGATAACACAATCCTTAATGCTCTACATAACAATACATCTGCTCTGCTCTTATTCTTGTTTTTTAAATTGATTACTATTTTTTTCCTCCTTCAGGGCTTGCAAGGGCCAAGAGTGAGTAATTACTCTTTGCTGTATCATTATTCTGTGAGAAAACATGAGAAGAAATGACTTGATTATATAATCTTCTATGAAACCCTAATGTGGTGTTGGAATTTTTCAGGGCTCTCCCGGTCCCCGAGGACCACCAGGACCACCAGTGAGTTCTTCTTTTTGTGCTTTGTTCAGATGTTTAGGCATCATTAGGACATAGAAGGAAAATGAAGCAGCTTTGATTTGAGGGAATTGTTTCTGTAATAAGTTGATTGATTCAGATTACAGTGAGATTTTCATTTTTAAATGTTTTGTAGAAAACATAAACAGCAAAAGCAAGAAGATGCACAGACATCCTCCTGATTAAGATTACTGCTTTGTGATACGTTGCAGGGTCTTTTCTGTTATCTTTGTTAGTTTTTGGGGGGTTCAGCATCCCTCCGGCTTTGTCTTCATCAAGTCAAATGCACTTCTGTCGTTTTTAGCTTCAATGAGGGAGTTGGTCACTCTGAGCTTCCTCCATGCTGTTTTTTTTCCTCTCGCTCTGGTTCAGGTTGATCTTAGTTCCTTCTCTGTAAAACATGCAGGGCTACAGCCATCCAATTTGTATTTATTCGTTCATTTCTCTTCAGTACTTGTCTAAATTGGCTTGTCTGTTGTTGGCAAACAGAGCATTTGCTCATATCCAGTGCTATCCTCCTGACAGACCTGGATAATTATATGTAAACCTCATTACAAGTGTTTTTCACTTGACTGGATGTTCTGTTGGCCACTGTGATGGATTTCTCTCATTTTGCTGCTTGAAAACTGTGTTTTTCACATGTATTAGAAAGCTCCTTTGAGTCCATGTTGTAGGTTGACAGCAACAACTTCTAAATGCAATTACCTCCTTCCAAATCAGCTCCTTTTCACTTGTTTTACAGATGGATAAGAAATGTGAAGGAATAGCCCACAGACAGCCATAAAGGAGCTATTCTTTTGTTAATCTTCTTTTTATAGAAGAGTTTTTTTATTCCTAAACTACTTTAATTTGTGGTGTAAATACCTATAAAGCCAAACTACTAAACTGTGGCAGATTTGCTTTGTGAGGTTCCCCCTAATTCAGCATCAGTTTTGCATCCTACCTGTTCTCTGAGCTCTCTCCAGCCAGTAAAAGTCGGTTTGCTTTTGAATGTAGTAGTTTCTCTTCTCTGTCCTTTTCTTTATGTCGTACTTTTTTCATTGTCCATGCTTTCCTCCAGTAGCTTTCTTGTCATGTGCTTCTAATTTTTTTGCTGAGTCAGCTGTGCAATCACAAGATCCATTCACAAATGAATCTTGAGTTGATATCCAGTTGTTTGTGTGTGATGGAAACAGGGGGAAAAGGCAGCAGGGCAATCATAGCTCCAGAAATGTAATTAATATTTGTCACTGTGCCAAACAAATAAAATGTTAAAAATCCGTTTAAAGCATGAAACGGACACTTTGCTACTTTAAATGAAACCTTAAAATGGGTACTTGTGAAACACTTGTCACAGTTGGATGTTCCACACACAGGCTGGGTTAAAAATGGCCAGTAAGTTCTGGTTCTACTGCAGATACAGTATGAAGGCAAGTCTGGTGGAAAATCATGTGAGAAATAAAAACCCACTCTAGCTGAACCATAATCATGTTGTGTCATTTAGGGGGATAATCTTTCTTGTTAGACTGACTCATTTTAATCTAATACATAGATGGTTGCTAACAGCTCTTCTCTGCATTTGACATGATTCATTTCTTTTGCATTCATGCCTCATTTCCTCTGCACTGCTTATTGTTTCTTTGCTTATTCTTTCTATCCTCTTCTGCATCTTGAGTGAGAATTAAGCATCTTCACCATCAGAGTAGTTTAAGGTTTCACCAAACGGGTCGTGGACACAAAGACATTGTATGATTACTGACAGACATGTAGTGCAAAAAAAAAATCCTCTTTTTCTCCAATTGTTTTTAAGGGCCTTCCCAGTTCTGCATTTTTACTGGTAAGTACGTGTTTCATTACTGTATATTTGGGTTTTCTGGATGATGGAAAACTTATGAAAATATCTTCTGCTTGCAGAAAAATGCCGCTCTTGGTACTGTGTTTGAGACTATTGATTTCCATGCTGCATTAAAGTTAGAGGTTAGTTTCTTTAGGTTTTAATCTCTTCTATAAGTTTGTAGAATACTGGGAATATTATTAACCAAACCTCTCTTGTTCAAACTAGAATTATCAAAGCTTGGACTTGCCAATGTTAGATCAGGGCACAGAGATCTTGAAGACCTTACAGCATCTCAGCTCGCTGATCCAGAGTCTGAGAAACCCGCTGGGAACTCGTGACAATCCAGCCCGGATCTGCCGAGATCTCTTCAACTGTGAGCGGCGGATATTTGATGGTGAGAAGGTGTTTTCACTGCTTTCTTTGTCTCTATTTAATTATTTATCTCATTTCATTCCATAGTATCCTACATCTCCTCAGCAGGCACTTACTGGATCGATCCAAACCTCGGCTGCAGGGTCGACAGCATTGAGGTGACATGCAACTTTACTGGTGGAGGACAGACTTGTCTGAAACCTATCACAGTTTCTAAGGTTTGAATCAGTTTATGTTCTCATTTTTAAATATAAATTTCTTAAACACAAACAGGATTATTCTGAGAGCATAAAATGCTGACAGTTAAATAATACAAAGTGGAAAATGTTGCTGTTATCTGAAAGATGTATGAAGTAGCAGATAAACTTCAGTTTGAAGGTAGCGTGTGAGATTTAGTGACTTCTAGAGGTAAAGATGAGCATTAAAATGACCTGAAATGTCAAGCATATTTGTGTCTGTATGGTGGCCCTTAGTGGCCATAATTGGTTTTGTCTATGAATGGATCGGCTGGTGATCACTGCACTCCTGGAAACAAATTCAGCATTGTGTACGGTTTTTTAAAACAATCTTCTGGCACCTTTAAAACAAAGCAAATACTGCAGTTTTAAAACTCAGAGGGTTCTCGTTGCATGCTGCAGGCCATGTGATCGCATTATGTTTATTTTGATTAATAAAACCATCTTTTTGCTGTATTTAGATGCATGAATCTGGTTGTGAATCTAAAGATGTCCCATTTGATTGGCTCCAACAAAACTGTTTATATGATTTAATGAATCTGAACATTGTGATAATAATTTATCCTGTAAGATGTTTAGTTAAACAGTTAATCACTCACAGTAACATACATGGAGTGACTGATTTTCTGCAGAACTATAAAAAAACAAAAACAAAAAAAACCAGTTCTTAAAATCTATTATCCAGATGTAATTCAGTCGGTTTTATAGAGCGTCTGGAAAACATGGGGTATAACAAAGGAACACCTGAACTATGACTGAAAAGTTCATTTTTAAATTGTGTTGAATATATTTAAATAAAAATAATCTGTATTAACTTAAAAAGGAGCCTTCCTTTTGGGTATGGTGAGAATGTAGATGGATTTTGTCTCATTATAATTTACTGCCACTTCTTCCACAACCTAATTAAACACATTGATATGCATAAATCCACTTGCTCTCCAGTTAGAGGTGGGAGTGGGTCGTATCCAGATGAACTTCATCCACCTTCTGAGCACCGAGGCCATGCAACACATCATCATTCACTGCCTCAACACACCTGTGTGGGCAGAAGGGCCCTCTCGGCAACCTTCGCCCACCGCCGTTAGCTTCAAGGCCTGGTCAGGAGAGAAGATCCACGCTGGAGACCTCCTGGAGCCGCTCATTCCCAGGGATGACTGCTGGGTGAGTTCCTTTACTTTTTTCACATGCAGGTCAATGCAGCTCTCAGTGCTTTGCTCCAAAGTGTACATTTCTTTGAAACAGACTAGTACAGGGAAATGCACCGTTTGCTGAGAACTTAAAAAGAGGTTCATATCACTCAAATCTGTTAAAGTTTGGAGCTGTAGCCAATTATTTTGTTTCATTAATGCAAAGACCGTCAGCAGGGGAACGGGTCAGAATGAACCAGGTTCTACACATGCATACAAATTATGTTAGAACTCTTCTTCTTTTAATGTACACTACCTCAGGTTTACAATGATTTTACCACATTCAGTCTTTTTCTTCACTTTAAACATAAAACAAATAACTGAAGTTAACAAAGAAAGTAGCTCAACACGACCCGAGGCATATATATTTCATATTTAATTCAATTATTCTTACCATTTTATAGCAACACACCTCTTTCTACACTATTTTACAAATAAGTCTATCAGGGTGTGATACCACAGTGTTCCAACGCTGCTTCCATACTAACTCATAGTAAACAAGTTGGGACATCTGTGGGAATTGATAGTGTTAACTTTTTAGGGTTTATTGAAGTGCAATGTTGCAAAACAGCTTTAATTTGTGAACCGTTTCCTTTTTTTCTCTTAAATTTCCATGTTTTTTTGTTTTTACGGGACAGTTCCTACAGTTGGCACGAGTAACAGGAATGCTCTAAAATGGTTTAGAAAATAAGACAAAATAAAGGACGGTAGCAGGAAGATGATTTAACAGCACCATGGCAACAACAGTTGATAGTAAAGATGAGAATTTACATTTAAACACTGCAAATAGCTGTTGACTTAATTATGTTGCCTAAAATCTAGTTTATTCTAGTTTTTAAACCTTTGGTTATCATTTGTACACAATGTACAATTCATTAATCAATATATATTAATAAATATACTGTATTCACAGACGAGTATAGAAGTGTAGTATGTATCTCTGAAGCATTTCCTCTCCCAGCATAACAGCGAATGGGATTGTGTCATTGTTCACAGCATTTAGAGAAAGAAAGCGTGTTAGCCTTCATCCAGTCTCTCAGGATAATCCACGGGCCTCACTGTCAACTATTTCTCTGGAAGACACGAGTTCCAGTGAAAACTGCTCCCAGTCAGGCCTGTGGATCAGCCAGAATGATTGGTGCTTCTCTGGAAGCAAAGACAAGCTTCTTTTCCCCTTTTTTTCCTTTGTACACATAAAAGCAGAAATTACAGCGATTATCTGAAAAAATTCCCTCCAAAGCAAACAGCTTACACATGGACCCCACAACGCAGGGGAGAAATGACCCATGCCATTATGTTTGATTCTCAGATCAAAGATGGACGTTGGCATCAGACTCATTTCATCTTCCAGAGCCAGGACCCAACCCTACTCCCTATCGTGGATGTGTACAACCTGCCCACCGTAGAGCCCAGCGCAAAGTTTCACCTGGAGGTCGGACCCGTGTGCTTCCTGTAGGGCTCTACGCTGCACAGGACATGTCGGATAGTGGTGCTTCTGTAGTTTTGCAAAACAAGGAACCAGTTTTGTTTTTGGAAATATGCTTGGACTGCAGAAACATGAGGGGCCAGATAAAGAAAAGACTCATCAGCTGATGACGTACAGGAACAAGCCCCTCATTTTCCTGTGTGATACGAGACCTGGATGGATGTCTCGCACACGTCCTCTCTCAGAACATGTTGCAGGTTTCCTTCACCGTCTGATAATCTTCATGTTTTATGGGATCTGAACAGAAATATGAAACCGGTACATCTGCTAATTCACTAACAACAATCTAGTATTATTTATAGATGTATATGTGTTGTATGTTGTGTTATAAAGTGCAATGGCTATTTCACAATCTGTAGGGATACAATGTCAAAGTCATATCACTCATTCAGGTACACAAAGACATTCTGGTATTTTTGAGCCTCTTCTTTACTTATTGGTGATGAAATTGATTTTTTTTTTGCACAAACAACTGCTGTGTAGGATCGTCGTGTAAAGATGGAGCTGAGATTTCCACAGGGTGTCATGATGCTACCTCGTTCTGCGCCTCTCATCTCACTGCAAACAGCAGCTGTTACCTGATCTAATCTGGGATGAGACAGAGGTGACACCTGGTGCTGCCACAGTTGACACTCTGTTGATAAACTCTTTAGAAGCTCTCATCCAAACTGTCTTCTTTAAAAGGGAAGAATGTAATGTACACACACACACATGGCAAATTTCTTAAATTATATTGTCAAGCTATTATTTTAACATTTTCAATATTCTGAGTTAAATTTGTATTGAAGTTTAGATGTATAATTATGCAGCCTTTCATAATCAATGGCTTCTATTTAAGTATTATTTAAGTTCAGACAAGCTTTTTTACTATGAAAATGGGTGTCAAAAGGTGTGTCTGGTCATTAACAGCTTTAAACATGATGAAATATGCAACATATGGTTGGTCGCACCAATCTAGTAAAACTCAGAGGATGATGCCATTGGTACATAAGCTCAGTGTCTATATCGACATTATATGCTGAATGCTCAACCGCTAACGCAATAAATATCTAAAACTTTTGTTTTTAAGCAGATTTACCCTTTCTTCAAAATACAACTTGAAAAAATGAAAGCTGAAGGCTTTTACTTTGACCATTAAAATGAAATTTACTGCTATTTGTGGATTAGTGCTTCTTTTGGAAGCTCATTGCAGTCACAGATGGAGGAAAAACTCAGGCAGATGTGAAGTTATCGTGGGCACATGGCATGGCGACCGCCATCAATTGGCAGGTTGACCCCAGTGATGAAGCTCGCAGCGTCAGACGCCAGGAAGGCGATACTGTGCGCCACCTCGTCCACCTCACCTGGCCGGCCGAGCGCGTGGGTCTGCTTACACCTTTCAAGAAACTGGGAGTCGAAAGGCACAAGGATGAAAAATGACAAAAATAATGGCCTTTTATGTTTATGTAAACAATAAAAAAAACAATCATTGCAGTGGCCTTACTTTGCATAATTCACAAACTATTAGAGCTCTAAGCATGAATCACCTGAGCATACTGCTCATCATCCAGCCCTGCTCTCCTGTGGACGTCTGTGATGATTACACCAGGACTGAAAAGATCAAACCAGAAACATGTTGCAGCTCAGAAGAAATGCCATCACCTCACAGAGTTCACTGCTTTCTGTGATTAGGTCACAAATAACAGAATACAGAGGAACATGAATGTTCTCCCACATGAGCAACAATTAAATAATAAACATACCAGACAGAGTTCACTCGGACTTGGTTTGATGCCAGCTCTGAAATAAAAACAGTTTCATAAAGACGTGTCCTCCCTCTGACTTTTTATATACATATAAAAATGTCTCGACATACCAAGTGCGATACAGCGTGTAAACTGGTCAATGGCTGACTTGGACATGCAGTAAGCCAAAACACCGGGGAACTAAAGGAAAGATGGAGGGAAAAAAACTATGAAAATACATCTTAAATTATCACTAAAACACATTAGAACAGTGGTGCTGTTGTGTCCAGGTGCTTTGTACCCACTGATCTCTGTCCGTTCACACTGGAGACATTGACAATGGAGCCTTTGGTCTTGATCAGGTGTGGTACACAGAGTTGAGTCAGGTGGTAAACAGACCTGTGACAAGAAATAAACGTTTTGGGAGACACTAATTTCTGCAGAAGGAATACATGTCACCCAAAGAAATAAATATCCCACATCTACAAGCAGTGTGTGTAAAATAGCACCCACACATTCACACATTCATATCGGGAGACGAGTGCAGCATGATCAGAATCAGAATCAGAATCAGTCGGCCGCTATCCTCCCTGCTCTCTTCAGGGTTCTGGAGGAGAAGAGATCTTGGAGAGACGGAAGGCTGCAGCCAA
>JBAMIG010000012.1:5841268-5853768 GCA_037177335.1 Kiunga ballochi
ATATATTTTGAGCATTTTGAGGAATATAATCAGGGTTTGGTGACCTTTGGCTCACTTCGGTCTCTGGCAGTTCCTATTAGGAGCAACAGCTCAAGCTGGTTCTTCACACATTACAGCCAATGGAGAAGCAGCTTGTCATTTTTTATGGGATCTGCATGAAAGTTTTACACATTTTGTGTCTCCACCGCACCATGAAGTGTTAGGACACATTTAGTTTCTGCTACATCACACTGCAAAATGATCTGATATTACAATTGAATAATTTCTCATCCTGGTTTTGCAGATGTTGTGGGTTAAACTTAATATGCTGCAAAACATTTAGATCATTATCAGAAATGTTTTTCAGGCCTGAAAGATGTTTATTAGATTATACACTTGATGCAAAGAACATGGTGATAAGTTAAGATATTTGGCAACATAGATATTAATTTTTAATTATAACAAAACCAATGGAAAAGATAATTTCACCCATCAGAAAGATGGAAGAAGAAAAATATGTAGTATAACAAAACAAACAAGAAAAGAAATCGCTTCTGTTTTTTTTTTTTTTAATTTATTTTAGCTCCTGGAAATGAAAACTACAGCATGAGATTCCAGCATGAACACAGACAGACTCGTCACGTGTCACTGAAGCTTTAAACCAATCAGGGCAAAGCTGTATCATCACAGAAATGGATTCCCAGTGAATTTCAGCCTGTTAGGGAATCAGCTACAGCACACGAGCTTGGTCCAACAAGGTATTAATGTCATGAGAAAAGGTGATGTTTGACTTAATTGTAATTTATTGTGTATCAATTTTAGTTGAACATATTTCTGTACAAACATGATATATGTTTGAATTAATACCATGTTAATGATAGCAGTGTGCTTTGTGCTTGAACTAGACCTGATTAATTTCTCACTGTGTAACATGGATTTCAGAAACAGGAACAATTTATCTGACATTTTTTTGCTCAGTGTTAATTAAAGTGAACAAAGTAACAAGAAACGCTCATCATTTGGGATTTAGCAGATAGGCTCGTTAAGACGTGTCTCATAGCTTCCAGTGTTGTCCCTAAAGAGCATGGACATAGAAGTAAGGAGTAAAGGGGAGTGTCACTACTAATATCCAGCAGCTTATAAGTTGTCCCCATCATTTTTCCATCAAACAGTACATCTGGGTCATCAGTGCTGCTCACTATGGCCCCTCTGCTGGTTTCAGTACCACTTAATAAACTATTTAAATTGTTCTGCTAGGTTAGGGGTTAGCTGCCCCAGCTGTCACTCACTAGAAGTTTAAAGTGTTGTCTCGCTTTAGTAAGACATTGTAGCATTGTAGCAGGTGGACCAGGGTGCGGTGGACCAGGGTGCTGTCCAGGATGCGGCGGACCGCCTTCGTCATTCAGTTTGAACCTGAAAATCAAAAAGAAATTCAGTCATAAAGATGCTCCTGATTGTTTGACATTAACTTTAAAATAACATGAGAGAATATGACCATATTTCCATCCTTTTGTAGGCCTGTTTTTGTAATGTATAAAACATTTTACGTTTCAATGTCTGATTTCTGTTTACCTGCCCTGTGATGCAACCAGAGGACTTTCACACACACATCAGTGTGAGTAAAAGTGACTGCAGTATTAATCATCACTATATGACCTTAAGATAAATATCATTACAAGATTAATGTGTTCTTGTGACCCCGGTCTTAATCATAGTGTTCCTATAATCCCATTAAGGCCGAGTACTTAACAGGAGCATGACAAATACATTTATCAGTGCAATCTCTCATGGTTCTTAACGCTGCGGTTCAAACACCTTCATGGACATTCTGCTATGGTGTCAAACAATAACCAGTTAGGCATCCCACTAACAAGGTTTAAATTTAGAGGATGACTCACTGGAATACAATTAATTTCTCCTCACAACCAGTAGTCTCCTGGTCCTAACCCAGTCTCAACATCCCACAGCCACCATGAACGAGCCCTCTCTGTGTACTTACATCTCACCAGGTTGTAATACTATTATAATCCACCACTCTTAGGCTTTATTCCCATCCTTAATCCATGCTTTGACTCTGTTTGCCTCATCTCCTTACCAAGCAACATGTTTGTCTCCACGTAAAGCTTCCAAATAGCAACTTTAAAAGAGGTTTCCTCCATAAATGAATAGTTGAGTCATTTGAGTTCTTTTAAGCTTATTTTCCCGGATGGTCTCTGATTGCATCTTTAACTCTGATCAAGTTGAGTTTTAAACACAGATAGCATGTGCTTCCAACTTTAGTTCCCCTAACTTCTATTTTTCTTTCCTTCTGGTTTTAAATTTTGTTTAACATCCAATCATTCATGCATTTTCCTGCTTCATTAAAACTCTGGATGCGACATCTCTCCAGACTGATGTGCTTCCCCTCGCTGCATGTAATTATAAGTCAAATCAGAACACTCGTTGACAATAACAGCCTTTGTTCTCCGGCTTCATGTTTGTGGGGAGAAATCCCAGCGGTGCGAGCCCTGCTACGGCAGACTTTAAGCTTTGATACAGGCCCTACTGAGCTGTTTGTGGGGAATCTCTGCCTTCCTCAGCAATATGAAGCAAAAGCCTTTGCATTCATATTATATCTTTGTGCTTGTTCGAGCGATCGTGCACATGCAGTTTTATGTGTAACGTAAAATCCCTTTAACTTCCGTCAATGGGTAATCTGCCCACCAAAACGCAGCTGTCAAATAATCCCCTTATCAATTGACTTTCCTAGAACTCCTTGCCATGTGTGCGTGTTTTTTTTTTGTGCTATTGGGTTTGATTTGTTACACTGAATCAATCAAATCTATTTCCTCGTTTTGTTGCCCACATCAGAATTTACTGCGCGCAGCTCTATGGCTGTGCATAAATAGAAAACCCCAAAAGGAAGGGAGACATAAATTAATCTTTAAACTGAAATAATGCAGTATAAATAAAAATGAAATGTTTTCAATGTTTACAACAAATAGCCAGGATTGAGGAGAATAATCTCCAAGGAAAGAAGCAAGGTTTCCTTTTAATTACACATCTTCACATCTGTAAAGCAGCACGATGCAGAAGAATCTGCATGTGAGGTGGGTTTTTTCTTTCCTTTGGCACGCAGCTGTCCCATTGAAACACAGGGAGATACTGCTTCAAAAGACTCCTTTGTGCTTCTTGAGTTTAGAAAGCCTTTGAAGGCAAAAAACCTGGGGGTTTTAAACAACGTGCGTGTGTTTGGAAACACAGATCAGCTGTTCATTTTCAGCTGACTGGAATGCAAACCACTCTCATAGGGTAAGATCTCTTTTCCCACCTTATCTTCTTTGCTGTGCTCCAAATGCTACCTCCCTCCACCCCACATCACAGGTTCACATTGTCCTCAATGCAGATTTATTCAGATTAATTTATTCCGGATTGAGCTGTGTCTCTGTGTTTTATCAAGCTCTGCAATTTACTAATACACCCCAAGATGTATATTATTTTCCTTAAGCCCCTCAAAGCAATGAGGGGGCTCCTTACCAAAACACGTTTTCCCTTATAGTTAAAAACGCATTCGGAGCACCGTCAGCATTCAGTTTGACTCACGCCTCTGGAATGAAATGTACTAAACAGGGCTAATGGGCATAGAGCTAATCCTGGATGCTACTCATTTGATAAACAAACAAACATAACTGCTTGTGACGGTTGAAATGTTGCAGCGGGGCTGTTTGGAGTAAAATGCCATCTGACTCCAGAGCAAACAGCTTCCCACCTCCTGAGACACATAATTGTGACAGTTGTCTCACTTAGATTATGAACATTTGGATTACATTGGATGCAACCCTTTAGATTAAGGTTGCTTTGAAAAAAATCAGACATGTACATGGAGTCCTTATGTAGGGGGTCTGGGATGAATTTGAAAAAAAAACTAAATTAATTGATCATTTTTTAATATTATAAATAAAGACATGAAATGAATTAGTGCTTTTCAAACTGTCATAACAAAATAAAGGGTCAGATTTAGGTCACAGAGAGGTGAACTAAAGAGTCAGTTATGGGACACTTATTTGCAGTGAGACTGTGTCCTTAGTTTTATAGTTCAGGACCATGGACAGCGCAGCTCTAACAACAACCCTCTGCATCAATGGTTCCCAACTTTTTATATCGTGCACCCTTTACCTGCAAACCTCATCAAATCAGTCAAAAAAATATATATTCAAATAACTCAATATTCATGGAAAGAAACACAATGCAAGGTGTTTTACATAAAAAAAACTAAACCTAGTCCGTACTCACCAAAATCCCACAAACCCATCAGGCTTACATGGACATGACATTTAGATGCACACGCGTACATTAAAGTATGTTTCTAAAAGTACTTTTCTAACTCCAACAAACTGGGAAAACTTTTCCCATGTAGCTTCTTCTCTGCCCTTTGCTTTTCTGGATTTGGATTTTCTTATACATACATATCTGTCAGTGTGCTGTTGCACAGTGATAATTCACTCTGATATGCAATAACTTGAAGACATCAGATGTAGTTTATATTCATCTTTAAAATGTATATATCCACCACAATTCCTTTAACAAGTAGCATAGCTATTAGATTTCCCTTCCCCCCTGAGCATGTTTACTTTCTAACAAAATCAGTGCATGTGGCGTGTAGAAAGGGCGACAGAGGACCATTAGACTGCTTTAACTACAGTAGATGTCACTGTTGATTCCCAACAGATTCTTTTTATTTAGCTCTGCTCTCATATCTGCCCATTGAGGTCATTTTTGCGCTAATGTTTGATTTAAGACTGCATCAAAATGTGTTTGTGAGGTTTGCTGTGTTAACTGCAAATGCATCTGCAAGATGTTGTGCAGAGTAGTGGATTTGCTCATTTAAGGATTCTTTTATTTATTCAAACAACCCACACACCCCTGCGTGCAACAGCAGCACTAAATCCTCATATGGACTTTTTGATAATTCAGGAAATGTGGCATGATTGTACATGAGCAAATCTAATTTCCACAGCCTCAGTGGAGCCTCTCCCCTCTGTGCTCTTTGGTTCCCCCTCAGAGACAGAAAGACACCATGTTGTTTTAGGTTAACAAGATAATGCATTTCAAGCTACACTAATGGCATGAAATGATACACTTACACTTTTAGTCTCTTTAGTGGGCGCCTCATAAGTGATGTTAATGTTGTGTGGACTGATAATAAGTTCTTAACAGCAGAGATAATGAAAATTCTAAATCCACACATCTATATGTTTTTGTTTATATCAAACAAGAAACTTTGACTTTTGAAGAGGTTTGTGTAGATTCTGCAGAGCAGTAAGACTCCTGCAGAGAAACCCAAGCATCCCTAAACAAAGTTCACTTTCTACAGCTTCTTATTTTTGCTTTGTGCAATATCCATTAAGTGTCAGAATGCTGAAAAGACTTTCAACTTATGTAGAGACTGTGGGGGTGAAAGAATCAGTCAGAATATGTGTTAATCTTCCTTTCTTGTTGGACTTAATGGACTCAGAACTGAATCAAACTGAGCTGAATTTGAAAAGAGGCTGGCTATCACCACAACCTCATTTTCACCCTAAGATGGGCTTGTAGGAAGTAAAAGCATGTTTGATTGTAGAAAGGGAAGGCTTGTTAATATAAACCTGCCTGAGCCTGAAACCTCTGTTGATGGGAACTTTCTGGTCACATGGGAATGAAATGTACAGCCACGCTCATGAGAGACACTGGTGAAAATCCAGGAGATGAAATTCCAGCTACAGATGTAATCTCTTCTGGTAAAAAAGTATGGAAGACAAGGTCCGAGATATATCATTATATTGTTGTTGAAGGACCTAGGTTCTATTGCTGCAGTAGATGTGAAAGAAAGACCAGTGTAAAAACACCTGGGGAATCATTTTGAACAGGGTAATCAGGAAATCTGGGGATAAATCTAGTCCCAGGGTCTGAGTCTCTGAAGGAGGGATGAGGTCTGTTATTTCCAGGGATGAGAGTAGAAGACAATCCAGGAAGGTGTGTCCTGAATGGTAGAAGTTAATTGAATGTCTTGTCTGTCAGCTAGTTTGTCTGGAAGATATTGTGAGGAGCCACTGGTTGTCCTTGATACATGTTGAAGTTGTATGGGTGGACAGGCAGGCAGGTACTTTAGTTATGTAATCCACAGGTTTTTCACTGGAGCTAGCTTGCATAAAGGAAATTGTAAGGAAGCACATGCGAGTAAACTATTTCATGACTAACAGAGGGAAATAGCCTGAATGTCGCTACTGGTTGTAAAAAGTGTGGCTCTGTTTTATATGTTCACTCTGTTTGAGCTAACGGTCACCCTTTTGCTAGATGAGCAGCAGGAAAACTGTTTGCCTCTTTTCCATTGACAACACTTATACAGAAAGATGAGTGACCCTAAATAAGGCCTTTATCCACCACAACCCCAGAGGTTCCCTGCCTCTCGTCCAGGGATTGCTGGGATAGGGTCCAGCTACCCGTAACCCTTCATGAAGCGTTGGATGGAAAGCCCCCTAGTGGTTGGGGAGAAGCTTGAACGAAAACATGTCTCCTACGCCCAAGTATAGAAGAAAAGTTATATTTGAAAAATGTCATAAAGTGGCCTGATTAACACTGGCGGCTTGAAGGTGCACTCTGTTCTTTAAGAAATACTGCAGTGATAAGGCTGATGAGTAGCAGGTGTAACAGCAGGAGAGCTGAATCTCAGACTCCACCTGGGAGTATGGATTTACAACCTGCCAAACCATATGGCTCAAAGGAATGAACTCAAAACACAGATAACCCGTGCAGGACTATGACAGTCCCTCTAAATATAGAGTAACTCAGCTTTACGATGTTTTGATCATGTCTTCTAATGGAATTTCATACAGAAAAGAGGCTAAAAAGTGGACAGTGGCTCATTTTTTTAGTGTGAAATGTCACTTTTAGACAGAACTTCTGCAGGTAACCAACGGTTATATAACAAGTTCATGTAAGACACTTAGTTAGTAAACATGTTCATAACACAAACTATAAGCCTAATTAAGGAAAAATAAACTGCGTCCTTATTTCGTCAGAACGTTCTGACAATGGATTCTCCCAGAACAAAGCAACATGACTGCAGAGTCTGAAACTCAGAAAGTCAAAAGGATTCCCTTTGTGGGAATCAGATAGATCATTTTGCTTGTTTGTTCTGGTAATTTTTCTTCCTGTTGAGGATGTATAAATGTAAACAGTATGCTTATTATTAACATTAGAAAAGTAAAAAAAAAAAGACACAAGTAAATGTAATGAAAGGAGGGAATAACCTATTTATTGTTTTTACTGTTGAGTTACATCCTTTCTTGATCTACCCATTCTGCAGGTAACTTCCTGTTTGGTTTAATATGATCATATTAAAGGAGAACTGTATTGATTGAACTCTAGCCCAGCAATGTCCAGCTTCGGTCCTGCAGGTGTTGGGAGTTTCCTCACAGCGTCCGTCACACATCAGAGCAGACTTTCTCAGATGTTCACAAGAAACTTGATCTGAGTCAAGTTTGTTGCAGCAGGGAAACTTCTAAAATTTGCAGGACTGCAGCCTTAAGGAGCACAGTGGGCCACCCTGATCAACCTGGTACTGCAGTTTTAGTTGTTTCAAAGACAGAATAATAAAAATGTCACATCTGTCAGGTAGATAATTCACACTGTACTCATGAACACGGTAACAGCGTGTTTTAAAAAAAAAAAAATTAATTTAAAATCAGTAGACAGTGATATGGCAGTGATCATGCATCACATGGTAAATAGATATAAATGACTCATAAGAGAATCAAAATGTGTCTTTTATCTTAGTCAGGTGATTAGATAGCAGTAGAAAACAAGTTTAAATAATAAATCAACTTTTGTCTTTGACCTTTGATTTTATTACATGCTACACTTATTAAAGTAAACCCAGGAGGGAAAAAGGAGGCTTCATACTGACATTTGCAAACTCAAAGACAGAACCAAACAAATAGGTGATATTTCTTTATGTTCCTTTTGCATAATAACTAAAACAATATCCTAAACCATAGCAATTTCAAGTGTGTAAAATTACCAGGATAAATGCACCAGACAGTGTAATGGTGTCCATGCATGAAAATGGTTCTGCACATCATAGATTTAGGGTCCTCTCTCTGTAATATAGAACTGAAGTACAAACACTTGTTATGAAAGGACTAACATTTTAGAGATTATGAGCATCACTGGAGTCCATGTGTAAGTGTTTTTAGTTAGTTTGACTGCTAATGTGTGATCTTCAAGTAGACATGACAGCTCAGCTCTACTGCATGTGAGCTTGGCAGGATTCATTTCTAAGGGAACAGAAGATAAGATGATTGCATTGTGGTGCAGGTACAAACCAATTCTGGGCTTTGAAAACACAATTTAGTCGTTGGGTTTTATTACTATGCAGGAATGCAGCTAAATCTCTCCACCTGGGGCATTACATTGCCCTTGACTCAATATTGTCTGCATTTCTCCCCATATTCGCCAGGATTTTTCTTAAATTCAAGGAGGATTGGCACCAGAACACAATAATTTGTAGTGCAATTCTTTTTAAGGAAATGGAGGATAGACCGTCCTTTACCTACTCTTTCTCTCCGCTTATGCTGCTGATATCTCTCATAATGATGACTCTTTTTACTACATGCATCCCACCAAGTTCACTAACAATTTAACCTTTCTCTGCTGTAGCTGTTTCTATGACAACGGAAACCCCTGCTGCAACTTTAAAATATAATGAACACAAAGCCAGATGATGGAATTGATTGATCTGGTTTCACTCCACGGGACTAATATGAAGACTGATGGGGATGTTTAGGATAACAGGTGAAGATGAAAACCTGAAAGTGTTTCGCCTCATCAATGGGATGTAGCTGAGTATTTTCAAAGCAGGGTATTTGGATTGGGTTCAAGTAATTTGAAATATTACGTAGAATTTGGTTTAAAATGCTTACTTTATTCATTTTTTGGGGGAAAGCCCACATTTTAATCTCATCATGTACTAATATCTGAGTAGTTCTCTAAGGGAAAACACGCAGACGTGTCTTTCCATGTTATGAAAACATAACCGTTAATATTGCCTGCAGCAGATATATAAGGCTCCGGTTGCAAAAAGGGAAATCTTGGGCTTGTCTCTGCTTTCTTCACCTTATTGCTTTGGACAGGACAGTGACCACATAACTCAATCCTGTCACCGGTTTAAATTGAGACCTTTAGAAAACAGCTTTGCCATTAACCCTTGAGGCTAAGTTCCCCTTTAGCTAACATAAGAGTTTATGTGGCATTTTAGCACTACAGTCATATATAATCCAAATTCTTAAAAAAAAAAAATAAAGCAAATCATTGAATGATTTGTGGCACAAACATCATGCGCCACACTATGTTTGAGCCTTGCCAATCACCAGAGTGGAGTTAAATGAATCACTCCTGGGACTGTCAGCTGCCGTCAGCCAGGAGACATTCATCTTTGAACTCATGTCAGTAATTTGGCAATAACGGTTCCTTTGATTAATTCACTGCCTGAATCTTTGCCAGCAGAACAGGAGTTCACAGACAGTGACAGATTAATGATGCTTGTATCCTGTAATTCTGTGGCCCTACAACTTTACAATGATTAGGCTTGTATACAAGAGACAAAACAGATAAATAGCATTCTCCTGAACTGCGGGGATAAAATATACGTGGATTATTGTTTGCATACAAACCTGTCGTCTGAGGTGAGTTGTCACCATGGCGATCAGCATTGTGGGGAAGTCACAGGTAGTTTCAGGCTATGTGTGGCTATGGAGCAGTGTTTTTTGATTACTTGTTTTTTAGCACTGTCTAACCCAGAACAGTGCTCATCAAGCAAATAAATAAATAAATAAATAGTTTAGCCAGGAGGAGAACACTGACAGGTTGCAGAAAAAGCTCATTCAGCTGATGCTCCACATATTGCCACCTCTCTTGAACGTGTCTGTTGGACAAACTTGATGTTTATTTCAATGCCTCTCATGAGGTTTGCCTGAGAGGTAAACAACACTCCTAGGATATCTTATTCCTTGTCTTGTCTTTTGACAGCTGCAAACACACTCCCAGGTTTAAAAAGCACATTTTGCACACAGAGGACCCTGCACACAACAACACCCTATTTTGAAGAGGGGGAAAGGGGGGCACTAAATGAAAATTAATTACTGGTATCTTCGTCACTAAACACTGGAATCTTAATTATGGGATCACATGTGTAATTCTTCTGTTTCAGCCATACGTCAAAGTGAAAAATTGCTTTCATTACTTAATTTAATTGGTGTCCTGAATTAAAATGGTTTTGTCCAGAAAAAAAAAAAGATGTAAGACTTAATATGAAAACAATATATGGAAATAAGAAAACGGCGCTCTGTAGACCGTTTGTCAAATTTAATTATGTAATAAACTCAGTGTTTGCAAAGTTTCACATAATTGGTGTCAAACAGCAGCATGAGCTGTTTGTTTGGGAAAAACGCTTCTGAATAGGAAAATAAAGTTGGCTTAAAATTGTGACCTATAACTTACTGTTGTCTTGTTTTCTTTCCCTAATCGCCTTCCGTCCTCCTTTCTTTGTCTCTTTCAGCATTTAACATTTCAGAGCATTTGAATTACATTCTTTTATTTTGTTTTATCTATTCATGGGTTATAACTATAAATAAAGTCACCTTTTCATTTTGCGGGTTGATGGTTGTGCCTCCTGTTTTCTCTGCTTGTCGTGCACTTGCCAGTTGATGGAGGAAATATTTGAAGTCTTGAAGCTGTGTTGTGTGTGTGGGTGTTAATTCTCACTCTATTTTTCATTCAACTCTAGGTCTTTCCGACAGTAGCCATGGCAACCCAGCTTCATTGTGACCCCTCCCTTGATAATACCCCATTAAAGGAGAATTTTAGAGATTAATATATGGTATTAGCTGTAATAGGATATGATATAATTATCATCACAGCTCTCCCTGAAACGTTCCTCTCATGTATGTACTTTGAATGCTGGTGATGCTCCTGGCAGGCAAAACTCCAAATTCTTGCAAAGGTATGCACAATCCAATGTTTTTTTTATCTTTAGACTAGAGCGTTTTGAACATGTACTTGGCTCTATCTTTCACATGTACCCTCACATGATTCCAGCTGCCCGCTTAGGGAATTAAGGAGATTTGGAGGGTCTGGGAAGATGTACAAGCAGAGTTGACATTAGGTTGTTTGGACAACTTACTGCTCAGATAGGGAAATGCTCTGGACTGGTAACAGGGAGGCTTAAGGATGTTGCCCGCTTCATTATGTCCCAGACAAGCTTTCTGACTTGCAAGGCAAAGTATATTTTCTGCCTGCTGCCCACATGTATTATAGGGTGTAGAGATAGAGGGCTGGCTTGTCCAGGTGTGAAAACTTGCTGCAGAGTGTGATTACTTGAGCTGACCTTAGGTAAACAAGGAGTCATCTTACTATAGCTGTATCTATAAGAGATGGAAATAAGATTTTATAAGATTTCAGCCAAGCTTTTTTTGACGCCAACAAACTCTTTCACTGACATATACTGAATATCCAGATGAAGAATACTGGCTGTTCTGTCGTTATGCGCTCTGCCACCAAAAGAGCCTGCTTTTATTTGCTGTGGGAAGGACTTAAATGATCAGATTTTCCACATACTTAAAGATGTATCTACTTTAGACTCGGATAAATCCATTCCACTTGTGAGCTGCCAGTGCTGTAGCCTAATCTTAACATGAAAATACTCAAATAATCTGAAGTTGCTTTTCTTGTCTCGGATCATAGAAAGGTCTATTATTTTGTATATTTCCTGACTGTGAGAGCAAGCTGTGGTGCATCAAGTCCACCCATATCTCTGAACATAAGTATTAAATAATTTATTAAGGTTAAGGAGCCCTTAATGTAGAATGCAAAAGGATCCAATGAGGTCCAGTTTATAAAATCTAAATATTTGCTCTCTGCTCTTGCAGGTCTTCTGGGATTTTGAGCAAAAGTGATGAGCGCCTCACCATAATCACTCACTATTAAAATTTAAACCACTATCAATTTAATCCTGGTGGGCTTTTGTGTTGAAAAAAGCCAATTTTTTTATTTGAGGTTACAAGAGGACCTTATTTTGCAATGCAATGATATGTGCTTTCTCAAACCACCAAATGCCTTTAGCTTTTCATTCTGTAACAACTAACATAACAGAGTGCAACAGAGACACAGAGACTAAAGCATTTCTAATGCCCTGACTAATAGCTGGCCAGCAGATTTATAAGATGTTCATGGGGCTGGTTGTCAGAGTGGACTCACAAAAGGTTTGATACTAAATCTAATGGTACTCTTGTATTTCAGCTCTTCTCTCACTCTTGTATTAATGAGCTCTCTGAAACAGGGCAGCAACCATAACAAACTATTTCCCTCTGTGCTCATACATGCAGAAGAGTTATTGATACAGTTACATGCTGATAAAGCTTTGATTATGGTCTCTTCCTGAGTTACATGCATGGTAGTCACATCAGATCTTAGTAAGCAGCTTAGGACATCACATGGTCATCTTAATG
>JBAMIG010000012.1:5885012-5897480 GCA_037177335.1 Kiunga ballochi
GCCTCTCCACAACATGGAAGCTCCTGTCAGGCATCATAGCGGCTAAGGTAAGTGGGCATATGGATCAATACATGGCAAAGACACAGAAAGGTATTGGCAAGAGAACCAGAGGAGCCAAACACCAGCTCCTGGTTGACAGGACTGTTGGCCGAAACTGCAAAACCAGACAGACAAACCTGTGTACTGCCTGGATTGACTACAGGAAAGCTTACAACTCAATGCCACATACATGGATTCTGGAATGTCTGAAGCTGTACACGATCAATAGCAGCATAAGAACCTTCGTGGCAAACTCAATGAGGCTGTGGCAGACCACCCTGGAGGCCAACTTCGAGCCAATTGCACAAGTCTCCATCAAATGTGGCATATATCAAGGAAATGCCCTATCCCCACTGCTGTTCTGTATAGGCCTAAACCCCCTCAGCCAACTAATCAATAAGACCGGCTATGGATACCGCCTCAAGAATGGGGCCACCATTTGCCACCTGCTGTACATGGATGACATCAAGCTGTATGCTAAGAGTAAGCGGGACATTGACTTACTGATCCACACCACCGGGATCTACAGCAGGGACATCGGAATGTCATTCAGACTGGAGAAATGTGGGCGGATGATAACTAAGAGAGGGAAGGTAATCCATACAGAAGGCGTTGAACTCCTAGATGGCAGGATAACAGATGTGGAGGAGAGCTACAAGTATCTGGGCATACCACAGACAAAGGGCAACCATGAAGAAGCCACAGGGAAAGCTGCCAGGAATACCTGCAACGAGTGAGACAAGGGCTAAGTCAGCTCAATGGCAAGAACAAGATCCAGGCAATTGACAGCTACGCCCTGCCAGTAATCAGATATCCAGCTGGGGTAATAAGCTGGCCAAAGGACGAAGTCCTGACCACAGATGTCAAAACATGGAAGCTGCTCACCATTCATGGAGGGTTCCACCCCAAGTCCAGTGTCCAGCGACTATACACTAAGGGCACGAATGGAGGCAGAGGAATAGTGAGCATCAAGGCCAAAATCCAAGATGAAACATCCAATCTCCATGAATCCATAAGGAAGAGGGCACCAAGGGATGAAACACTTAGTGAATGTCTCAAACAATGGAGTCAGGAAGAACACAAGATGGAAGAACCATCATGGGAGGAAAAAGTGGTACATCCCTTGCATGGGATGTACCACTGGCAGATCACCAAAGTGGCCGATATACACAAGTCCTATCAGTGGCTGGAGAGGGCTGGATTGAAGAACAGTACAGAGGCACTAATCATGGCAGCACAGGAGCAAGCCCTGAGATGATGAGCGGTCGAGGCCCAGATCTACCATATCAGGCAGGACCCCAGGTGCAGACTGTGCAAAGGAGCCTGTGAAACGATCCAGCACCTCACAGCTGGGTGCAAGATACTGGCAAGTAAAGAATACATAGAGCGCCATAACCAAGTAGTCGGCATTTTATAGAAGAACATCTGTGCAGAATATGGTTTGGAGAACCCTAAGTCCCGGTGGGAAACACCCCCAAAGGTAGTGGAAAATGAGAAGGCTAAGATTCTCTGGGACTTCCAGATCCAGATGCATAAGATGGTGGTGGCCAACCAGCTGGACATAGTGATCATAGATAAGCAGCAGAGGAAAGCCGTAGTGATCCATATATCCATCCCCAATGATGGAAATATCAGGAAGAAGGAGCATGAGAAACTGAAGAAGTACCAAGGCCTCAATTGGCTTGAGCCAATTCTAGATGATATATAATAAAAAATAAATAAATAAAAAACCTCTTTCACCCACCCTCTCATCTCTCTTGGGTAGGGTGGGTGGTTGTTCATCTCAAGCACAGGTTCTCTACCAGAGTCCCGGGAGCTTTATGTATGTATGTATTTATGTATGCATAAATGAGAAAAAAAAAAACTGAAATAAAAAAACACATTATGTGTGCAAATATTTTTAACTCAGTGATAAACAGATTTCTAAAACCTCTGCAGGATTTTCAGTGTAAATTTACTGTAATTTTTTTTTGTAAGTTCTAGCAGGTCAGGAGTGCATTAGCTAAACATTTTGATTGATTTTGGGCTCATTCAGTGCTTGTCCCAGAAATCTCATTATTTAGACATCTCCTTATTTGACATGTTTCCATCTATCACACTTCAACCGTTTAGCAAATAAGAAATCTGATAATCAATTATTCCCTTAACTTAGGGTTTTCAAGATCAGCAACTCATTCATTAAGAATAACAAAGACACAAATGGCTAATGGTAACCCTTAAAAGCAATGGTTCTTGCCACTCAACTATTTTTCCATTAAAAAGCCTGATCCCAGTTTGGCCTGAGCTACAGACATAATCACTAATAATAAAACACAACAATGGTGCTTATTTTCAACTGTTACTGAAAGTAAAAAGTAATGAACATTTTCATTTTTTCATTTTCAGATTATACAGCCAAGGCCAAGATTATTTTATTTATTATTATTTAACATTCATTCATTCACTCATTCATTATGTGTGGAATGACTAAATTCCAGGTATTGAATACTAAATATAGAAATGTAGTGCAAATTTTTTTATTTTTATGAATGATCAGTGTTAGAGTATCTACCACAACTCAGTGTTTTTAAGAAGTAGTTTAAGCTTAAAATCATCATATAAAAATCCAGTGCAGCAACCCTGGGAGAAGATAAACAAGCCAGCCCTAATTTTCATGGGAGTTTTGCAAATAACGCATATGCACTACACCGCCTGGCCAAAAGTAGTCACCACCTGGATTCAATCAAAGCAAATAGGTACGAGCCTCCCATTGGATAATTACTGTGTGAATGACTGTTTTCACCTGGGAGCAAGGTATTTAACCCCAACTGATGCAACAAGTAGCCTTTTCTTTGTTGAACAAACATCCTGGGGTTGTGGAACATGTTTCAGATGGGTCAAATCTACTTTTAAGGGGATTTGTAAAACTGGGTTATGACAAACTGGGTAAATTGTGGGAGACTCTTGTCTTTGAGGAACAGAATTGTTTAAAAACAGCCCTGAATGATGGTGATCACTTAAAACATCTCATTCAATTAAACTGAAGAAAAACAGCTGAACTTGGGGCTAATCTAAAATAAGTCCCAATGAGCAATGCAAGGAGGTACTGAACAGATTGCATAACCATAAGAAAACCAGCAATCACTGAGACTAACTAGAGAAGACTGGGATCTGGGTCTGATTAAACCAAGATTTTCCCCGTTCCAAAGTGATTGGGGGGTCAGAGTAAGAAGAGGGGCAGACAAAGTGATGCAGCCATGATGCCTGGTGCCTATTGAGCAAGCCTGTGGGTTACGTTTATCTGTGGTTGCTGCAGTTGGTCAGGTTCAGCAACATTCCCTAAAGGGTCAATCAACTTTTATTTATAAAGCCCACTCCATCCAGAGATGTAATTGAAAATGCTTTACAGTGTATTAAAACAATAAAGGGTTTCATATCTGCACCCCTATTGCCCATGAGACACACACGTGCACTTATACCCCTAACACGGTATCCACAAACCTAATTGGTAATCTCACATAGATTGGACTACATACAGATGTTCCAGCAGAGAAAGCATCATCAGTCCATTACAGAAGCTTATTGAAAGAATGCCACAGCGAAAGTGTGTTTTAAAGCATATTATATTTTAAAGCTAAAGGCTTTAAAACAATATGAGTGACTTCCAATGCATAATTTTACACAACAGCACAGTCACAAACAAGTCTACTCTTCTTTTTCTCCCACTGTATGAAAGCAGAATAATCAGAAACATCTGAGATAAGTAGTTTTTAAACTCATATAATTGGCAGATAGTGGGGCAGCTCAGTGAAAAAAAACTATATTCTGAACATATTTTTGCACTGAGCTCCTAATTTAAGAAACATCAGAAACTTCATGGCAAAAGTTTTAAATATAACTTGAAATGAAAACTTTGATTTCCCTTTATAGAGTTTCAGTTCAGTGGTTTAACTGGAAGCCTTCCTCAACTTCTACAATGCTGTTTTTTTCCTTTTCTTAATTAAAATGTATTTATCTGATTAATAACTTGGTTTGTAGAATTTCTTTTTTTTTTTTCTCAGAAAAATTCTGACAAGTGAGATGAGAAATCTTACAGTTCATGACTCTGCAGGCTTGTGTTGACTTAAGACTCTCAGGTAGAAGCAGCAAGACCAAAATCAAGTGGAATAGATGCATTATTTGTCACTGATATTCCTCTTATTCATTTTTTTAGTGCCACTTTAGCAGCTGCTTGTTGTTGAGCCATCAGCTATAAAGAAAACATGTTGGAGCTTTGTGAACTGAACACCTGCAGGATCCAATAACAATAGCTGACAGGTCAGCACACCAAACTCTTTCACAAATAAATAAAAACAGAAAAGATAAAGCGGCTTAAGCCCTACGGAGGAACACTTCAGGGGGTGAGAGGAAGGTGGAACTAATCTTGCTGTCTGGTTGGTTGGTGGATAGGGAATGGAGGGGTGCTTTGGTCTGAGGGGACATCATTCACCGGCTGGAAAGGATGACACGGAGACGAGTGGAGAGCAAAGGCTGAGACAGGTTTAGATGTATGGAGGGGAGGTAGTGTGACACTTGGTGGTGGTGGTGGGCCATTCTTTAAGCCAAAAGCTGGAGCTGCGCTTTCATTGTGGCTGCATCATACAGAATCCATGTGATGGAAGAATATGTTCAAACACAACATCAATGGCAACTCTACCAAAGCTTGGACTGCCTTGAAATGTTGAATTTAGAAGCTGAAGCAACTTATACCATTCTCCTCTTCCTCCCTCCAGCTTTTCCACCCAATCAAAGACTCTCGTATATTTATTTATACATCAGAGACTGAAGCAGTTCAGTGACTGATGGAAAAAAAAACTGAAACAGATACAATTAGGCACAATTAAACATTGTGTAGACCATGCTGTTTGCCAATCGCTCATTGGGATATATTGGGTTCTACTTTCTAAGGAGACGCTGGTAATGTTACACAACTTCCTTGTCCAACAGCACAAAAGCATAACCCCTCTTCCTCCCACTGTGGGCAGTTCGTCTGAATTCCATCTGTGACTCCTTTTTTCCCCTTTTTACAGCAAAACCAAACAGCAGGAACCAATTGACAGCAGACCAGAGGTTATAAATAATTCAGAAACTTTTTTGATAGCCACTTATCAGTTTTTTTTTTTCCTCCAGGAGGCTCCCAGTCTCCTTGCGAGGGCTCTCTCCTTATTAGCGTTATTGTTGAGTTCATAAAGTTTCGGCTTTCCTCTCCCCTCATGAGACAGCACCTCGGCCTTGCCTAATGTGCAAGAAAGCAGCGCTGACTCCCAGCATTTTGGGAGCAAGGTTTTTTTTTAACATTCATGTATTCGTCTCTGGAGGAGTTCAGATGCTGGGCTTTTCAAGAAAATGACCTTTTGCAGGAAACGGACGAGTGCAGACTGGTGCTTGTTCGAATCCAAAGCAACTTTAAAAGAGTAAACAAACAGAGACAAAGGCTATTTATAGCAACAATGCTCGAATGAAGATGGTAAAATGAGAGTTTTTCTTATTGTTTACGGCAAGCTGTGTTGCAGAAGTGTAAGGATTTGTCTCCGTTCATTTCTTTTACACCAGTTTTAATTCGGCAGGATGGCTAATGCCCAAACATATGAAGACTTTGGGAGTTGCTCGAGGGCACAGGGGCATGCTGTGACCCAGTTCAACTCTTGTTGCAAAATAATTTTCAGGGAAAAATTCTGAATTTGATTCCTGCAATGAACTCTGTTCCATTTGACCGATTACAAGTTACTATAAAAAAAAAAAAAAAAAAATTAATAAAACTTATAATATAAAAGCCAAATACATTTATTTTTGTGTTTTATGTGCAGGGAGAGTGAATCCTTCCCTGCAAAAGATAATAACACATCTTGCTTTTTGCTGTTTTTAATTTATTCTACTTCCCATACGTGGTGTCACTTTGGCTTACTGTAGCCACGTTGTGCAGCATTAATCACCACAGTAACCAGGTCGGCTGGTTACACGGTGCCTTTTTTATTTTTAATGTAAAGTACCTCATGTAACCTTATGTGTGAAGCACTAACTACCAGATAAGCTGCCTAAAGAGGTTTTGTGAAGTCATTTAATGTATTTTTTCCCATTTTCTCTCCATAATGCTGTTTTTGCCCCAAAAGTTCTGCCATTACAAATAAATCTGGAGCATTTCACCTTCTGAGATGGTTAAACACTGGGTAAATATAAAACTCTTATCAATCACATTACTTTTCATAAACAAATTAGCTTCTTTTTTTACTAAACCTAACCAAATGCCCAGAATTACACAGATCAAACCCAACCAAGTCATTTTTGTTTTTTCACACATAAGGTGCTTTTTTTTTCTTATCTTAGTGAAGGAAAAACTGTTTTTATCAACTTATTCAGCAGTTTTGATGCTTAAGACGAGTATATCTTGTGTAAAGTATGTCTTAAAGATCCATAAATAACAAACTGGTTTCAAACTTTGTTTTTTTTTTAGTTCAATGTTCTTGCGCTCAAATTCAGAGCGACGTGTCAGCAGAACGTACATCATACAGATTTAATGCACAGTGGTGAGAACAAGCAATGCTGAGTCCAGAACAATGGTAATAATGCTACATTCACTGTTGCAAAGGAAACATGAGTGCACCATGTTTAAAGTGAACAGAAATGAGGTAAATATCCATTACTATGAAGAAATCTTTAATTTTCTTGATAATAGTGATGCATAAATGGCTGAAATGCTCATTTGCTTCCTCTTCAAGCCTTTCAAACTGATCAAATGTTATAAAATTGGACAGTAAGTCTGGAAAACTCATCTACTTTTATATTGTTTATAGTAGCAATTAGCTTCCACTTTATGCACTGCTTTTCATGGATACAGCATTCTTCTGTGACATCAGCTCTCAGAGTTTTGATCCTTACAAAAGTGGGAATATATTTACCTCCCACACCCTTGAAGCCCCAGACAGCAGAGCTCTAAATCTCTTCTGTCAGCTAAGATCACCTCACTCAGTATTTGTGACTATGTGAATTGGGTTTTTAACCTCTGGTCACGGAGGGGCGCATTTATTCCTAACAGACCCTCCAAGCTGTCTTCTGTGGCACTCCCAGAAACTGCCACTACTAATCAGGACATAAGTACTGTGTGGATGGGCTCACTTTCTGCTGTGTCTATTGCAAACTGAATGTGAGGGTAGGATGGAGACATAAAAGTGTTTCTTTGTGAATGTGTCCTTGAGTGTAAGCGGATGCTGTCCCTGGGAGCACATCCAGGCTTATTTGTGACCATGGTAAGAAATACTTTTTTATCGGAAAAGAAGGGAACACAGATTCAACACTGCAGAATCTCCATATTTAAGACATCTGCTAATTATGCAGCTATCCCTTAGGCCGCGTTTCGTCTAATTGGCTCATTGATTGCAAGTGAAGTCGAGAACAATTTCCTTCCTTCTGTAGGACGGCCATTTTTACCAGTTTGAAGCTTTAACATTCATTGCAGGTTTATTTCAAATCTCATCCAGTGTCTTGTTTAGAGTGCAAACTAGTGTTTTTAGTCAATTTCATGTGAGAAAATTAAAGCAAGCCACGCTCAAATTAAAGTTGGGTGTTGATTTGTATTAGGACCTAACAAGTTTCAGGCTTTCTGATGCCCAGGAGTTTTCATTAAGTCTGTTTTCGAACAGAATGAAAATGGCAGTGGAAGTCTTTAACACCCGGCCTTCATAATTGACTGAAAAAGAACTTAATGCTTAAGAACTGCCCCACAATTCCCCAGACCAAATATCATTCTGCAATGCCTGGTAATTAAGAAACGCTGATTGCCATTTTAATGACTTCCTTCCAGTGCTCAATATATTGGCAGCAGGTCGGAGCATAAACGGCCATTGTGACAGCCTCTCTGCTCGCGAGTCAAAGTGTCATTCTCAGCCCATCATTGAACCAGATCCCTTTCATTACTAGCATCCACACCTGTAATTTTTCTATCTCTCTCAACACACACACACACACACACACACACACACACACACACACACACACACACACACACACACACACACACACACACAGAAACCCTCGAATGCACAAGGAGAGAATGTTTTGACATGACTTTTTTTTATTTATTCACTTAAATAAAACCATGGAGGATAAAATAGTTTTTCCACTGTTTCTTTGTGATCTTTAAACTATATGGCGTCTTTGATTTGACTCGTGTGTACAACTCTAAAAGTAGAAAATCTAATTACAGACTTGGATTTCCCAGTGAGCTGATCAGTGCAAAGTTTTAAGATGCAAAACCACTGTTTGATGATTGCTGTCGGACTGAGAACATCCCTTTTTGGAAGGTAACGGGAAGCTAAAATAGTAACCTCTGGAAACACACAGGGGTTAAAAAATCCAGAACTTGGATTTCATTTATTTATTTATTTATTTGGTACATTAGCTCTGTCAGAAATCTGCCACTAAGGATAATCCTTTAAATAAAGGATGCTTTTTTTGGCCCATTACCCAGTTTTTAAAGAAGCTACACACGCTTACAAAGTCTATTTAAGGAATCTTTCTTCTAGATAAAATCCGTGTTTTTTATAATTGCATTTGCAAAGTGTCTCTGTTTTTATTAGAAACTGATGGCAGAACTTGAAAACTTGTCAACTATTTAAAACATGAAATGATAATCTTTTTGTGAAAAATAAGGCTTTTTTTCTACCAAACTTAAAAACCTTACGGTAAATTAGGCTAAAACGTCAGCTTGATTTGAAACAAAATAAAGAGGCATATGGGAGCCTGCTCCTCTAAGGGCACTAACTCTTTGAAAGAAATCAGAAATTCAATGACTGATGAATGTAGCAAATGACTAAATGATTGCATTAACATCTTCCCAGTGGTATATTAAGCATCCATTAGCTGTGTGCTTACTGTAGCATGTGTGGTTTAGTTTATGTGCTACTGTGTGTCTGCACAAGGTGCAGCTGAAATAGAGGTAAACTGAAAAGAGGGTTCTCATATGTGGTGACCGTGTCAACAACTACGCTGTTTTGTTAAAAGATACTTCCTCCTGTGCTACTAAAGAGAATGCAGAGATTTCTAAACAGTATTTTAATAAATAAAAGCATTAAAAGCTATTTAAATGCAGCCAGTTAGGCTTAAAATGTGATTCATTTCCATAAAACGCTGGAGCCTACCAGTCAAGTTGTCATTTTTTTTCATTAAGTTTATTTAGATTTGCTGACAATAAGGGTTCCTGTTTAATAAGTCGGTTTGCAATCTACCACGACTAAGCAGTTTGAGCTGTGGTCACTATAAAAACAACAAATGCTTCCTGTAGCACTTACTCTCACCAAACCACGTCCTCTTGGGATTGATCATTGTTTTTCTGAAAGACGACACATAATAGATGAACAGTTTCACAAACTCAACTGGACCCTGCTAACATCCTCCTATAGATTAAACACCAGAACCCAACATTTTACATATTCATATTAAATGTTCAGGTATTTCTTTTCATTTGTCTGAAGCGGAAACAGAATAATTGAACGTTTGAATAACTAAATGTGGTGTCGACCATCTGGTGACACATGGAACATCATCCCTCTCCTGTTGTAACTGTGCTGTAAACAGAGCGATGTGGCTCAAAGTCATTAGTTTCAGGAGAAATGTACCCAAAGTGCAGAAAGCAGCGCCAGCAGCATCGAGACAGATACATCACATTAATCTTTGAGTCAAATTGTAAGGTGGTTTGGTGGGATCAGGAACATTTTTAATTATCAGCCACTGTTCTACCTTCATTACCACACCTGTTGCTGCTGTTTGCTAGTGAGGGTTACGTGCTGCTCAGCGGTGCTGCCTTGTTTATTTAAACATGTTGCCGAGGCAGATGATGCAGCAGCTAGGCTGAAAATTAACGTCCTCCTGTAGTCCGTGGCCTAAGCTAATCAGAGAGTATAATACAGTGTGCTGCATCGTCAGTTATCTCTGCTGGGGGGTTTCTTCTGTACATGTATCAGTTGGCTTTCTACTGCAGGTCTGACAGGCTCAGATTAAAACAACTAAACATCCTATACTGTGATGACTAGCAGGAGAAAAAGTTGTTTGCCAAAGCTCAACTGCAGATAAAATATCCAATAACAGGCTTACCGGTAGAGTTATCTATCAATATGTTTTCTAATTTTAATGCTTGTTATCTCTGCTTCTCAGACTGCAGGTTATATATAGCACTTATAGTAAACATGGTAGTTTACACTGCATCCATTAATGAAATGGAAAATCAGAGCAATTAAATTTGAGCATAAATTTAGCTTTAAAATTAATCAGTTTATGCACTGAATAAGAATCAATGTTAAAAGTATTTTTATTTCTTTTTATTTTTTAATCATTACGATCAGTTTTGTCTGATCCCTGCCACTTTAACAGAACTTAGACCATTAAATCAAATAAATTTGGTCTTAATTTAAAAATGTATGTATTTGCCAGTGCATCACAGATAATTACAATCTGTCCTGGGCGTGCCCCGCCTCTCACCCAATGGTTGCTGGGATTGGCTTCAGCTACTCACAACCCTGAATTTGGATGAAGGTCTAAATATACTAATGGATATTGTTTTGGCTGTACAGTGACTGAAATGTTGGCTGTTTTGAATCCTACAACTTAGGTTTGTCGTTGTGTCCCTGCAGAGGACACCTTCTCCTCTCTGACTATCTTAAGCATCATTTATATAGGAATGTGTTCAAATGTTTTGGTGATGGTTAGTAGGGCCGTTAGTGCAGATTGGCTTCCATCAGTCTGTCGTAAGGCTCCACATGTAGCTCCACATGTAGCTTACCATTACAAAGTGTGAAATCATTCATCCAGTTTAAGCGTTTTGAACGCTGGAGGCAATACAGCGCAATTTAAATCCATTATTATTCATTCTGGGTTAGGAAAATCAGTCTGTCATCCTGATCTGCTGTAAATGCAGAACAAATCAGAATACTGCCAAATAAAGTTTAAGCTGGTCAAATATTAATGTTATGTTCTTAGTTATCGGTGCTGACTCACCTGAGCTGACTCGTGTTTACATGCCAGTTGAAATATTTTCTCATTTGTACATTTTTGATTTCAGTGCACTGATAAATAATTAAACAATAGTATTTTTTAAATTATGGTCAACACTGCATAACATCACAGCAAAGGGTTGGCTGTACAACAGATACAATCTGTACAGAAGAGTCATTTAGACATAAGAACAGAGACCAACTCAGAGAAAAGGCCTAATCTTCATATAATTTCTTAATTCCATCCATTTCCCATACCAATTCATTGGTTTTGTTTTATTGGTTATTTTTGACTCTGTGCAGCACTTTGGACATGTCTGATTTTATGTTCTTTATAAAATGAAGTGAATTGGATCCGATTTAGGGTCACCGGTAGCTGCAACCTATCCCAGCAATCACCAGGTGTGAGGCAGGGTACAACCTGGATGGTTTTCCAATCCATGTGGTCACTTTCTAGTCAGATAAGAACTCTGCATTGCTCAGTTGTGCTTATATTACTAACAGAAGAATGAAGGCTAAATATTATTATAATTTTGCATAAATGCATTTTTAAAATGCCAACGAGGAAAAAACCAAAATGTGATTTTGTTAATTTTTAGTCCGAATTGTTCGTGTTTAATTTTTTGTCTTTTTTACAAAAACTGTGCGGACTGAGATCTTCCAATGTCAGTCTGACATAAACAAACCAGTAGAAAGGTGAGTTTATTGCTTAGAGATTTAGTTGGTCTGCAATTTGGATAACAATGATCAAATGGGACCTTGAGCGCATACTGTATATTAGGAGATGGAAGCTTGTGCAATCACTTTAGTGGTATTTCAGTAGCATCATCATCAGTGTCAGGTTATTTGGTCCTGAATCAAACAAAATAACTCTCCATCCTCTCTATTTACATCACATAACAACAAACTAAGATAAGAGAACTGCTGGAATGTTACTTCCCTAAAGCAAAGTTTGCTCTAAACTCATCTCACTTGCATGCTTGCAATGAGATCTATTAGGACAGGTTAGCATCATAGTCAAAACATTTAGCTGCCCCCTGAAGTGACTCATTATCGCTGTGTCATTGCTGAATCATGCATTGTCATTTAGTGCAGAGGGAGGCGTTTCTCATTGTGCAGGACATTCCTCGAGGCTTGCAGAAAGTAATTCACCAGGATTCTCCTCGGATAGCTCTGGGAACTCTCAGAGGAGCAAGAAGTCTTGTGAACTTGATCTACACCATTATAATCTCTATTTTTTCTTTAGTGGTCATAACTCAGTGGAATTAAACAAGACCAACCTCTACAACACTTGTTCCCAATCTGTCTGAGTCACACCGATAAGCTCAATCTCCGATTTAATAAATCTTGAGAAGGCAAGGCAAGTTTATTTGTATAGCACCTTTCATGTACAGGACAATTCAAAGTGCTTTACATGGAAACGTTAAAA
>JBAMIG010000012.1:5899255-5912213 GCA_037177335.1 Kiunga ballochi
CACCGGTCCCCCGGGCGTGTGCTTTGGCTGCAGCATTAGCAAGAATATGCATGATCTGCAACATAGTAGCCTCACTGTCAGCATGGATGCTGGAAGCCAGGTACCAGGCAGCCTCCCCTTCTGCTGTTGGAATCTCTTGCAAGACTTTATGTGCCAAGCACAGGGCCGCTCCAGCCAGCTGCCCCGGTAAAAACACCACACATTGGCCCTCTAGTAAAGACAACTCCAGTAGATAACGGGCCATCCACACCACCATGGCACTGCAGCGAGCAACAGAGGCAAAGACGAGGAGGAAATGCAAAGGAGGACTGTAGGAGAGATCAAACTGGAGCGCAGAGAGGACTGTGCGTTCCATTTCCAGCAGCTGATGCTTGGTGTAGGTGTTGCCCATCAAGCTGCAGAGTTCATACACCTCTGGGAGGAGCATCTCTTCTATTTTTGCAGCAATGAAAAGGCAAACCATGCCGAGGAGCTGCAAGTTGGCTGTAGTTACCTCCAGCTGTCGCAATGCACGGAGAAAAGGGGGAGGGGGGGCTTTGGATCTGTCCTGAGAAGTCAGCCAATTATAGGATGCAATGAATTACACACACAGACAAAAAAAAAGCTTTTTACTGAGTAAAATCAAACGGCTAAACAGGAATAACTGACTGGATGTCTAATACATCTTAATTATTCTCAAACCAGTGCCCTTCAAGATCGCATCCATCCTTGAAATGTTCCATGTGGAGAAATAACTCTATGCGAGTCCTCTTGTGCAGCTGGGAATCTCAGGAGATACTCATTTTTCATGCCACCATTATGCCGCCACCTTATACAATATCAGCAAATTAGATGACTAAGGATTCATATTGGAAGTAATTGAAAATCGCTACTTTCTCGCACCTTTTTCTTAAAACCTAATTAGCAGAGCATCCGTATGAGTGACTGAGCAAGTCTTTTTGCTCGAGATAAAAGCTCTTTCTCTCAGGGGTTGCTTTCTGCTGTTTTCTGTCTCAGGAGCTGAACAGTGAGGGGGGAGCAATATGGAAAACTTCAAGAGACGATACACAGTATGCATGATGAAGGAGCATGTATGCCTGACAGCCTTAAATTTTCAATACTGTATGCATCATATGAGATATAAGATGAGGTAGAAAGATGGCAACGAGGTAGCAGCAGGAGGGAAATGAGAGGAAAAGTATAGGGAGGGTAGAGAACAAAGCTGGAGCAAACACAGCCTGCAGCAAAGCTTCTCCTGAGGGAGTCACAGAGATGGGTTGGGAGACAAATCAGGGCCATGGAGGTGATTTTGCAGCTGCACTTCTTCTTACTCTTCCCTCCCTTGTTCTTCCAGCTCCACTCTACACACGGACAACCAGCACGCTTTATTTCAACTAGGCTGCTTGTGACTGGAATTAAAAGAAGTGAATTTGTTTGTTTACTGAATCACAATTCGTGACATGCCTCGTACCCTGGGTGCTCTAACTTCATTCTTACCGGTCCTGATGAGGGCCAGAGTCTGGGTGCATTCCTTATGGAGCTGATCGAACAATGACACCAAGCTGTGCTGGATAAATAGAAACCCTACAGAGTCTGTGCTTCCATACTGTTTGGTTCAAACACACACACACACACACACACACACACACCGCTTTGTAACTAGGTTGATATCTCATTAGGATATGTCCATCATGAATCTATTCTGGGAACAACAGACTCGGTTGTTGTTAAAAATACACACCATCTCGGGGATCCGCTTTTGTTCTTTGCTAATTTAAAAACACTAATGTGTCTGAGAACTGATGCTGACAAAAGGTTAAAAACCCACCGGTTAATCTGTCTTGTAGTCAAGAAAACTTAAATGTTTCACTTTAAGGTGTGCAGAGGTTGATGAGGTTGAAGTTCCCAGTAATCAGAAAACAAGCTGATGGTGAGTCCACCAGGAAACGCAATGATGGAAGATGCTGAGCAACAATTTGTTAAAGACGGGGGTGGCACACAAAAACCACTGCTAAAGGGCAGAGGTCATTTGGTTACACTGTAAAGTTGCTTCACTGCAGCTGAAATATAACAACTTCTGCCCTCCTTTTCTCAGGGTACGGTACATCATAATGAATATAGTTACGGTGTCCGGGTCAACAACTAAGCGACAGTGAGTCAAAGAATTAGGTTACATAATTTTTTAAAGCCTATGTTTAAAAAAAAAATGGGTCATGTTCAGTGTGCCTCTTTTTTTTTTTCACTAAGTGAAAAAAAAACAAGCTCAGCTCCCAGCATAGGTTGAAAGGGTGAGAAAGAAGTGAGAACACATGCATGGTGAAGACGAGGCTTTCACTGGTGCTGCAGAGAGGAGGATACTGGCCCTTAGGGAGATGTGGTGGTGCTGCAATGACATTTTTAGGGCAGCTGTGAGTTATAGATGAGTATCAGATGTTATCCATTACTCTCTGGGAAACATTGATAAAACAAAAAAATATATACATGCACAATATAAAGGACAACGTAGGAATGAGAGTGGGATGAAAAGGTTTTATTCATGATGATAAAATACAGAGTGCATGAGCATCATGCTATGATGCTGCTACAGTTAAGGATGCAATGAGGTCGCTTTGCAATCATGCTCATGATTCTAATCAAAGTATATTTATATATTAACAGAGGTGTCATTTAAAATGTGCATATTCACCAGTAAATGTTGTTACTTGACATTTTTGTGGCCTTTTCAGTATTCCTGAGCCTCTTTGCATGAATAAACAGAAACAGGAGCAAACATTTTAGTTGCAGCTGAAAGTTAAGAATAAATTTGGAAGCAGACAGTCTCGTTTGTGCTGCGAGCTCTTCCCACTCAGAATACCTCGGCACACAGCCTCCCTCCCTTTTCCCTCTGTTGTATTTAAGCTGAATTCATGCTGTCATGCTTGTTGTTGTTTGACAAACATTAGAAAAACAGATTTTTGTATTAGTGCTGACCTATGCATGGCTTGTGATGTTCATCTCTATCTCTCACATTTTTCATTCCTGAAACCTTGGCTGCCCAAACAGTTTTATACTCATAGCATTTGCTTTTTTTCTCCTCCAACAGCACAAAGGTTTAGCACAGCAGTATCATTGTGATGTCCATATTAAATCATGGATTCAATAAACCCTGTAGAAGAAGTTAAATATCCATTTCCTTCCAATCTTGCACCTTCTTTTCTAAAGTTTGCCGTGTAGATGAGTATCATTTGAACAGTTCAGTTCTTCAGCACAAGCTTTTGTTGCCCTCCGCTCTCAGGGCCCTTGCTAAGTCACTTGAAAAGACGGGAGACATGAGTAGCCAAGACGATGGACAGCTTTAATACAGAAGTACATGCCCTCTGGGGAGTCGGTTGGTTACCCCTGCAGATATTATGGGCGGCGAAATGAAGCACATCCATTTCCTGCAGCCTGAAGCATGACATGTAGCAACTGGGGCCCCTGATGGGATTTAGCTGTTGCTCTTTCTGGTGCACAAACTCCCACTGATTAGCAAAGCAAAATGAATCCTAGAATCCCAATAACCAGCACGCAAGCAAGAGAGGAGCATTGCTTTCATCCTCCCAGTCGTGCTAACTTTGATTATATTTCCTTCCAGCAAAGCAGATGATGCCATAACCATCCAGGGGGAGAAAGCCCTGTGGTTAAAGTGGGGAAAATGGTTGCTGTGGGAGAGGTGCTTCTGTTTATTACAGGTTGCTGCTACACACAAAGCAAGGAAGATTTGAAAAGGTAACTGATAAAACTGACTTGTTAGAAGACTGCAGACAATGGGAAAGCACGAGGTGTGCTTCTCAAGGATCTGTAATAATAAGTCTTTCTCAAAACTGCCTCTCTGTCTCAAGGCTGTTCCCTCTGGGTTGGAGGGAAAGTGAGAATTTGCACACTTATAGCCCACAAACTCTTACAGTCTCACACAAGCAGACAAAGTATATGGAGAGCAACTCTGTTTTTTTTGTTAAACACGGCCCTTCCTGCTGCTGCCGCCGTCTCCCTGAGGATCAGACGACGCATAATCAAAATCCAGCTGCAGTTCACATCATATCATCCCTTTTTCTCCTGTAGATCTGATTCCTTTGCTGCAACACTCCAGAGGATGGAAAAAAAACATTATACTGATATATCCAATTAACACCTGCTTCCATTGTCTGCAGCCTTTATCTCCATCTTGCTTTCACATCTCCTGTTCACAAATCCAGGTCTCATCTATTACTTGCCAACACGTCTTTTCATTTCTGTTGACCCTCAGCTGAACGGTTTGGTTGGGGGGAGGGGGGGGGAGGAGTACTCCATGCATTCACACAGGCTTTGGGAATAAATTATAAGGTATGTAGAGACGCTTGTGTGGTGGATTCTCCACATGGGGTATTTCTGTACCTCTCCTGTGTTAGCTGTATTACATTACTAGAACTCCCAGTATCTCATATTATATTGACATTGATTTCTGACTCTAATGCTGAACTGAGACGCTTTTTGTAATCAAATTGTGAATTTTCAAAAACTAAACCTCCTTAAAGCGACTTCTCTCACATTTACTGTTGCCTTTTAATGAGAGAGGCATGATTACCATCACACTGCAAGTTTTGCTTTCAATCTTTATCTTCTTTCAGTGAATTAAATCCAACATCAAGTAAAAAATCAGCAATCTCATCTTCAAGTGAGCCTCAGGTGAACATCCAAATTTCAGCAAGCAACGCATGCTGTGCTCCTCCATCAGGCATCGTTTGCATCACGTTGCATCTCATGTGCTCTGCTTCCACGCAGTGACATTGGCGGCTGCAGTTCCTTTTTATAGGCAGCAAACCTTTTACAGTAGAGCAGACTTATGTAACTTCAACAAAGAACTCTGTGCTGCTTTGGTTATCTTGGATCACTGAGGATGTCAAGGCAGATTTTCCTAACGAAGGAAGTGAATAGTGTCATTTGCGGGGCTTGATACACAAATAACTGGCTCTGAAAACATGCACATCCTTTTGGTGTACCAGCAATGACGCTGTAAATAACATTCTTTATAACGTGTCTCTATAATCTAGACCGATATAACTCTCTATAACGTGTTTTGCAACATTTAGTGAACAGTTTTGTTTGCATTAGGTAACAACTAATTAGCAATAACGTCTGGAAATGTTAAGATCTTTTGATCAACACGGGAAAAAAAAATCTGACTGAAACGTGGGCTAATACTTTCTCTGCCATGTGCTTTGCCACTGTTCTCTCAGATTCCTGCATTTTCATTTGCACACATACATTTTAAGGCTGGCTTGACCTTACCAGGAGCACAACAAAGACAAAAGTGCTTGTAAATTCTTCAACCTTTTCACAGGACAGGTTGGAGCTTGTTAGGTCAAGAGGCCATGCTCATTTCCTGTGCTTGTGCAAAGCAGGGGAAAAAAGAAGAAACTACTAGTATCAGGTTAGAGAAAAGCAAAGGCCACTGAAGTCACCGTCCACATTTTCTAGGATAATAAATTGCGAGCAGATGATAAAAACACGAAGAGAGGCTGCTAGGTAATAAAGGTTTGCTGTGGCAGGAGACCTGTACTGAGGATTAAAATAAGCATGATGTACCACTTTATTCACTTCATACAACAATTCATTTCAAAATTACAGGCTTCTTTTAACCATCTGTCAATGCCTCAGAAAAACATTATATGAAATATTTACAGATTCTAATGAGGATCAAAATGTTCTCTGTTTAAGATGTGAAGCAGCATAAGTCAATGAGACTGAAACTCCTGCAGCAGAATCTTTATCTGCAATAACATTAAGTTTACTTTGTCCACCAATTGTTTCTGTACAAAAAGGTACCAAATTACAATAAAATGAGGTTTGATTTTCTTCAAAGTGCCATTGGCTGCACTATAGCGTCTCGTTCCATTCTTGAAGCCGAACAGCCTGTTTCCTCTTTCATTTGGCTTTCAGAAACATTATTTGAGGTTCATGACTTGAATGAGCAAAGTGAAAAACATTCAACAGGAGTGTGAATCCGCATGCTGCCGTTGCTCCGTCATTTTCCCCTCATGCTGGTTTTCAATTAAGAACTGTCAATGGTTCATATTGGCAGTGATCCTCATTTTAAAAAGCAGCTGGCTGAATATGCCCGGTCAATACCTTCATCCTCAGGCACCGTGTCTGCTCCGAGGACAGCAGAAGTCTCCTGTGTTTACCTCTCGCACAACACTGGCCTCTGATCTAAAGCGGCCCTCTTGGGATGTAACATGAAGCAAGTGGCAGGAGGAAGTAGAGGTGTAAGGGAAATATGGGCTTACAGACCTGAAGGATGATAAATACAGGAAAGGAATGGGCATAACTGAACTTTGGTAGAATGAGAAATAGAGACTGGGATGGCCAGGTTGGAGGAAACCAGTCCAAATGAGATGGGTTCACATCCCAGCATTACCACCTTCCCTCCTTCTCTCACCTGATTGAACCTCTTCAGGTGAACTAATTAGGTATTCACAAAGTGCCCTCTCCATCATCCACACGCTCTGTGGTGGAGTGAAGAAAAGGCTTGGATCCTTTGTGGATGTCTTTGCTTGTCATATTCTGTACTGACACCTTCTGTTTCAGCTGGGATGGGCAACTTTACAAGAATTGGATTTTGATCCTTGTTTCTCTTTATCCCCATCATAATGCATGTACTCTTGTGGCAAGGGTAGGTGAGCTGGATGCACATCAGAGTTTTAGTGATGTGGTGAAATAACAGTAGAGTGACAATTATTTGAGATCTGGTTTGGAGCAAATAAAAGCCAAAGAGTGGGGTGAGACCTGACAGGCCTGGTTTTTGAGAGATGAATGTTTGTCTGTATCTCACCTGCTTGTCAATGGCAATGCAAACTGCCTCCTTGATGCATCACACACACACACACACCTTTCTATCTTCATTTTCTTTTTCTGTAGTTATTTAATGCATTTCTGATCAGGGAACAGAAAGCAGCACCTGCCCATCTTTACTGTTTCTACATGAAAACCGATTGTGCTCTCCTGTACAATCTTATACAAACATCTCTGTAACGGGGAATGGAGGGAAGGGGAAGCAACAGGGCCAATCAATAAGCTAGTAATGAATTCTCAGAACAGGAGGATGAACTGACAAATAAGAGAAAGTAAAGACACCGAGGCTAAAGAAGCAGATGAGGGGGAGAGTTACCGCTACAGTCACGATATCTGCAATAAGGAATATGTGGATTTTTTGTGTGCATGTGTGCATCCCACTACTGAGATATGATAGCTGGATTGATTGTTCTCTCTGTCACCCCAGAGGAGTTGGCAGCCACCTCAGATGTACTGAACAGCACAATTGTCACAGCTACTCCATGCCCTGAGGTACAGCAACACAAACACATCATGCCATGCTGATGCTGTGAAATCCTCCAGGGCTTTGCAAGACAGATCTTCCCACCCAGCCACTTCCATCAACCTGAATGAAGAAGTCAGCAATCTTCTCCTAAACTGCTTCGAGTTTGAATCCATGTGAATCGATATCACATGTTTAAAGTTGGTTAATCCAAATATGCTCATTTATATTTAAATTATTGAAAGAATCTTAGGTAGACGTAAGATGTAAGAATTTATAATGTGCATAAATGGTTATACACTCTGGACCTCTGGGATGCTGGACTTTCTGGCTGTTCTGTGTCAGTTGAAGCAGTTTTGCTGTAAAAGGTTAGAAATGCACTAAAGAGCATGTTCATGTGCACAGTAGCATGTCATTTAGATCCCATCTGGCAAAAAAAAAGACTTGGAAAAAAAAAAAAGAGGGGGCTGGGGGGTGTTGCCATCCCTTCACAGCAGCAAACTTCACAGTGATGCTCACTTAGCTGCAGGAATCTCACACATTCAGGTTGATGCACAGTAAACATAGCAGAATAATGAGGGTGACACTTGCACCCTCTTATATTCCCTCCTATTTGCTTTTATCGGTTAAACTATCAACCAGACTGAGTTCCTAAACTTTTGTTACCCGCATGAAAGGAAATGGTAAAAACACAGAGCACCTTTAGGAAAAAATAGTAGTTTGCAATAAAATAAGCAGGTTCCCATGTCAGAAGTCATCTTTCCTTCATCTCAAGTCACCATCCATCACGGTTAAAAACAAATAGAACGGTAACATGTAAGAGAAACCCTGAGCAGATTTATCAACAAACAACATAGGAGGAAACTTTTGTTCACTTCTTACATATATTCACACACTTATTTCAAAGCAGTGCTGTGGGAGGTGCACCCTGAGCAGGCCTCCAGTCCATCACTGGGCCAACACAGTGAAACACTCATACCTAGGGAGAAGATAGTGACCAATTAACCTTTGGACTGGTAGGAAACTACCATAAGCAAACCCACACATGGGAGAACATGCTAACTCCAACCAGGAGGCAATGTTGTAAACCACCACACCATCATTCACACAGTTAGTGCTGTCACTAAGGAAAGTGAAAGCACTGGATCCACTTGCAGATGAAAACGTATTTGTCATAATTTTAGCTGTTGACCATCTTCCATTCTCAGTGAGCTTTGCTTGTGAAGAAATGTGCGTGTGTGATTTTACCCTCAGATGATGGTAATTCCTAAAGTGAAGAGCTAATTAAACAACTTTATCCCCCATGATGAGAAATTGCACTATTGTGTTCTCTGAAACAGTTAATTTTGTATTAATACTTAACCCAATAACTTGATTATTTTTTTTAACTGGGAGTGTAACAATATAGTCAGAGGTTCAAGCTGAACAGTTGGCATTGAGTCCAGTGGTGTTCAGACCCATTTCCAGCTAATTCTGAACAAGCAGTTTTTAGATGTTGGCCACTGGGAAATGGACAGGTTAAGTAAACAAAACGCCAAATCCACTTGGGTGGAACCGATGGAGTTACTGGTTGGCAGCAGCTGGAAACCAGTCTGAAAGCCACCAGTTAACATGTTTCTACACCCTTCAATAGTTTCTCACTTCACACTGAATGTTCGTTTAAATATTGATCTAGTTTATGTTGCAAACAGTATGATGTGTTAATATGTGTGTGACATTTTGAGAAAACATCATTTTGCATGCCCCATTGATTATTTTGCTCCATAAAAGGAAACTTGTCCCAAACTTTCTGATGTTTATAAGTCATAAAGATGTTGCAGCTGTAAACAAATGTTTGCTAATTTTAGAGTTGATTTAAATCTAGTCACAATCTGTGATCCATTTTTAAAATGGATCTACATCCCCTTTAGAAGCTTCAACAGCACTAAAGGACAAAGAGCTTTCTGCTCTTTAATTGGATGGTGATTAATCAAACTGTCCAATCAGAAAAGTATCAAGACAAGGATAAAATGGGCAATAGAAACACCAGAGCCTTTCACACAGTGCTGCCAACCCCCTTGGTGATTTCTTTTTTTTTTTTCTATCATAAAAGCAACCAGCAACAAATCTAGTGACCTTTTCTGGTATTATTACTTTGAGACTGACGTAAAAGCAGAATCTTTCATTTTCAACAAGCTGCGGTGCTGTGCATGGTCCCCGTGCATCAAAAAGCAAAAGGATGAGGCTCAGACCTTTTTTCTGCTTTTCCAGGAAGACCAACTTAATTGAAAATATAAACTGATATTTTGCAAACCTTTATGTACAGTTGTAAACATCTTCAAGACACTATACTGAAACTATTACGCACTTCCCTCAAGAGAAAACTTTATTTCACATTATTTAAACACTATGTGGAATTATGGTGAAAGCTAAATTGATTCAGAGATGAAGAAGATGAAGAATTAAAAGCGAAAATAATCAACCCTGAATCATTTGGAGTTTGCTGCAAAGCTAAACCACCACAACAAAAAAAGCCAATCCCAGTATGTGACTGGAATAAGTCCCCGTACAGCTGGGTGAGGATTAGCCTGTGGTGAGTTGGATTTCAGTCACTAATTAGCTTTCTGTTTCACTGAACAGCAGAGCACCGACCAACAAATGACCTGCCGCTCACTTTAAGATGAATTTTATTTAAAGAATCAGAGAAGGTCATAATGCTCAGCATTGTAAAAGGATCTGTATAAAACATATGTTTAAAAAAAATCTCATTCACTCAGTCTGAACAGGAACCTAGCAGCCATACTAAATGTGTCCGCATGGAAAATATAGCATCTAACAAAAGTAATAAGCTTCTTTTACAGATGTTAATTAGCAAACGTTGGCAATGACCTTTCATCAAATTCACACTACACAGGGCTTCACTTGTCACTCGCTGACAGGACAGAAAAATACAACATTTTTTTTTGCTCTTCTTCCAGAGCAGCGATGTGAATGCGTGGACGCTGAAATGGTGTAACTGTAATGCTCAAAGAAGCCTAAATGATCATGAAAACTTATTTGATCTTTAAAGGTTTTAACTTAAGCATAAAAATATGATTCTTTACACTACACAATGCATTTATCATTGTTAGATGCAACATGGGGCAACTCAGACTTCAGTGTTTTGCCCAAAGCACTTTGGCTTGTTGCCATGCAAAGCCTGGAATCCATCTCCCTACTTTCTGGTTAAGAGACAACAGCAATTCCTCCTGAGCCACAGCCGCCTGCAATGTGGTGTTTAAATATTAGTTACAGAAAAAAGGAGCTTAAGATTTGAAAATGGTTGAAATTATATTGTTTGTCTCAGTTGAACAATATAATTTCAACCATTATATTATATTGTTCATGTCTCAGTTGAAGTGAGCAAAAAGTTAAGGTGAACAGTTTGATGATATCCAGACATAAAGAGCAAACAGAAAGCTTTACGTTAAGTACAAAATCAGACAGCAGTTAAGCATTAATATGACAACAATGCAGCTGATGATGAGCTGCTGCATCTAAAGACTTTTATACTGGTGGACACAACATAAGCAGCTTGCTGCTAATTCTGCACAAAAACAACCAGTCACTGAGCTGAGTTTCTACTATAGCCAATCACAAGACTGTATCAATAACTGAAAAACTTTCAACGTTAGACCAAAAGTCATAGCAATCGTCTCCCAAATGACCTGAGGAGTTTGATATGTGACTCAGAAGGTGAACAAGGAGGAAGAAGCCAGAAACAAAGTTGCTTTTGTCATTCTTTAAAGTGCTTTTGTTTCACAATTTGCAACACTTTGTCTTGTTTATACAAATTTAATCCATGTTCTGTATCAAGCATAGTTTCTTGTGCAGACTGCAAACTCTCAGCTCCTAGCTGCAAACACTGAGCTACATCAGATCAAGTAAAGTAGATGATTCATTACTGTAAAGCTGTCCTCAATGCTGATAAAGTGTGTATATATAACAAGCTGCCCACCTACTAGTAAGCACATTAGGGCCCTTCTGACCCAAACAAATAGGCTGATAAGTTACTGCTAATGTCCTTTCAGTCAGATAACATTCAAATCAGTGCAGTGGAGACTTTTTAGGACTTCCATGTTAATCTGTCCATCCAAACCATCCAAATATGACAACTGAGTACAGTTGTGAGAACATGGTGAAGTAGGCTTGAATAGAAAGTTAAAGGTTCAGAAACGGAAACAAAGAACTGAAACCGACGACTTCTGGAATAGTTTAAACTAAGATCCAAGACTAAATTTAGGATAGTACACTTAAAAATTATGTTGGTCCTTTGACACCCACATGAAATGTTTCATTCTCTATTCTGAAGAAATAAGATGAAATGAACTTAACTTTGATTTGGTTGCAAATCAAGATGGTATTTTCCTTTCAGCTGCTGTGACCCAGACTGAACTTAATACACAGTCAGATATCTGCAGCCATCCATCGCCTCCACCCACAAACAGTGTTCAAACTATTTCCACACAAAACGAGTCTGTTTTCAAAGACAGCACTGTCCGTAATACCCCATAATATAAAACACAACACCACTCTGGAAAAAGAAAACCGTCCTGATAATACCATCGAAGAGCATCGTAGCGAACCATATTTTATTTAAGCTCCAATTTAAGTGAATTTATCTTGCATTTGTTACATCAGTAAAACCTTTTTTTCAAAAGACAGAAATGTGGTTTATGTAACTGTGCTTTCTTTTAAAGGATTCTAGACTAGACGGTCTAAAGCCCACAAGATTCACACATAACCTTTCTCTCAAATATTTGATAAACTGAAAAAAGATCAACTCAGGGAAAAAAGGCAAGGCTGGACCGTTGTATTCGAACAGTAAAATGTGAAATTCAGGGTTGGATGCAGCAAAGATATCATCAAGAAAAATCAAAATATGAAGGAGAATTCAGGGTCTACACTAACTGAACAGCACATTGGATATACTTGTTCAGGTGCTTGTTAACACACAGGCAGCCAATCACATGCTTACATTAGTCAAGACAACTTGTTGAAGTTCAAACTTCCACCTAACTTTGATGATTAGTGCAAGGATGAACTTGTCTTGATATTTCAGAAACTGCTGCTGGTTTTCCCACAAACCAGCTGGGTTTACAGGGAATATTCTGGAAAAAGAGTATCAGGTGAGGAGCAGCTGTCTGGACCAAAATGCCTTGTTTGTGTCAGCGACCAGAGGAAAATGGGATGCGTGGTTTGCAATAAAAAGGACAAATTAAATAAAATAACCACTGGCTCCAATCATGGAATAGGATTTCTGAAAAAAGGATTGTCAAATCTTCAAGCAGATGGCTACAGAAGCAGAAGACCGGACAAGGGACCACTTGTGTCAGCCAAAAAAAGGAAGCCGAGGCGACAATTTATACAGATTCACTCCAATCTGACAATAAAAGATGAAGAAACATGATCTGGTCCAAAGAATCTGCCTTGATAACAGGATCCGTATTTGGTCCATAAATGATCCATGTGGGCCTCGTTATGCAGTGACCAATGTTTTCTGTTCCTTTTTTATTATTTACTTTCAAATGAGAATCATTTTTCAATTTAAAAAGTCTGAGTATTTTTTAATATTTCAAGCAAATGCACCATATGATAAAGCTCAGATCGCCAAACTAAATGCAAGTCAATCGTCTCCAAAGTCACCAG
>JBAMIG010000012.1:5919674-5929886 GCA_037177335.1 Kiunga ballochi
ATATATCTTTACCACTAAGTTTATATTTAAAACGTAATTGATGTTGGAAATTGGGACAAAAAATAAAGTAAGATTGTCTGTGATGGAAAGGGTCAATTTTAGAGCAACAGCAGCTATTTCTCTTTAACCAATGGAAAGTTTCATGTCCATCTTCTTGCAGTATAATTTTTTTTATTCATTTATTTGCTTATTTCTGACAACACTAAACGGTCTGACTATAAACACATCTATGATCACATTTTTATTATAGCTTGTTTTGCTACATTAATCCTGAGTATTTATATTAAAAACAGAAAAAAAAGCAGTGTTTCCAAACCTTCCTGCTCTGGCCAAAAAAAACACGCTGGCACCTTGCTCATGAGTGCGGTGTGAATCATCTACAGGCCATAATGAAAAAGGATGGAGGCTCTGAACCTCACAGCAACATTTTACAGGCAAAAATAGCTGTGAATAATAGTCCACTTATGTCTCAATTGTTTTCTTGTCATCAGGACAGCTGGACGCATATCCTTTGTCCTGCTGTGTGGGGAGGAAATCTCTGTCATTTGTGATTATTACAAATGCAGCCAGTAGGAAGCGGTTTGATTCTGACCCTTTATGTTGGGACACGTGTCGGTCCTGTGGGAGAACTGTGGGCAGATACATGCAGATCATCAGAATCTGCAGGCTGAGCCTCCAACATCAAGTAAACAGCAACTTTTAGATTAAAACAGATTTTCTCTTTCGGTTCATGTTTCATTTTATTATCAGCTTTATTTTGTGTCAAACTGAAAAACGAAAAACAAAACATTTTAATGCTGTAAAATGTTTTCAGGAAGGTATCATTCTTTCATCAGGCAGTTAGGCTGATCACTCACACCGCTTTAGTATCATTATATGTAATTATCTAATGTTTCCATCTCCAATCTGCTCCCTTTTATAATAAAATGTCTGATCCTTGTTCATTGTTGAATTGGGCAATTACGGTCGATAATGTGTCCTATCTCATTTCTGCTTAATTGTTGAAATACTTTTATTGAAACTTATTTCCTAAAATGCATTTCTTCCTCTGTCAGTGGATCCACGTGGTTTAAAAACAATATCTATATAAAGCAAATACACTTAGCTGTACCAGCTGATGACACTGATGAGATTTCAGTGTAGAATACAGCTAAACTAATCAGAACTTGGAAAAAATCCAAACTGTTTTGCTGCTGATTGGAAAAACAATCATAAAAAAATCTGCCACTAAACCCAGTGTGTGCTCCTAACAGCACAGTGTATTGACTTTTCATTCTGGCCCTGCTGAACTCAAGCTCCAACAAGATGAGTCATATCAAATCAAACCCCATCAAACGTCAAGCTCATAAAGGAAAGGAGGTGTCATGAGTCGGATTCTTTATTATCAAGAAAGAATCACATTTTCCAACCTTTTGAAGAGGTTACAGAACACACCCTTTCTCTTCTCTGCTGGTGCATGAACTGGCATTCAACAGTTGGTTTCAGATAAACAAAGGGAGACCGGCAGGGGTCACTCAATAATCTGCTCCAAACGAGTCTGCCGCTCCTTTCTCTGCACACAACCATCACAATAAGGAGAGGGAGAAAGGGTTGCATCATTGCTATCGATCAAATATGGCTGAACGCCTACAAATGTTTGAATAAATGTGTTGTGAGCCTAAAGACAATATGGACTCCCTCTTTACATCCTCCCATTTATCAGAAACAGCTCAACTGAAATGTCCTCTGCAAGTAACTATGTGCAAGTGAATATCTCCAGCCTCCAAATAAATAAAATATACTAAAACAGATCATAGGTCAAGTTTTGTAATGTATGAATTCTGTGACGGAAATAGATTAAAAAGCATTTACTCTACTTATCTACTGGAGCTACCTTTTTATACCTGAGCTGTCCTCATCCATCTGTTTTCCATACCACTTCATCCAATTCAGGGTCACAGGTAGCTGGAGCCTATCCCAGCAATCACTGGGGGAGAGGCAGGGTGCATTCAGGACAGGTTGCCCGTCCATCTCAGGAGCTGTCTTTATATTTTGGAAAGACTGATTATCGGTGCCTGTTAGTATGTGATAATCTGCTGATGCAACATTAAGTTCTATTAGGAATAAAAGTAAACCAAAACATTCAGACAACAGCAAACATGGTGATAAGGAGGAGGTCATGATGCAGGTAGGGGCTAAGCCAATGCTTTAAGCCACTGGAGTGTTAAAATCCGGAATCTTGATTGACTCGCTTTACCTGGTGTTGATGTAATATAATAGTCCAGAAGCCGTCTTTCCATATAAAAAAGCCGATTTATTGTATCCAGTCACTCTCCTAATAGCTATACAGTATACATTTAAATGTCATCTTGCATAATCACGAATTTAAGGACCATTTCACAGTAAAGCGGTCAAAACTTATTTGCCTTTCCGGCCTAGCACACACCTTACACGCATCATTTCCTGCCTTAAATAGACTGGAGATTAATTAGCTCCTACAATGCATTTTCTCAGACGTGCAGTAGATGCATGAAATCCCAGTTTCCTTTGCTCATCAGCATTTTGCACCAACTCACCTAAAGATCCCAGTTCTGATCCAGTCCACTTTTTAAAGGCAGTTGCTAAAATAAATTTCCTAAACTTAGTTCAATTTAAAATTCGGTTGCAAGTAGAAATGTCAAGAAAATAAAGGATCACACAAAAGCCACACAGAACAACAGTGATGACTATAAACAGCTGCTAACCACAGAGGTGCTGCTGCATGTGCTGTTCTGCTGCAGCACACAAGCGTGCACGCTTCTTAAGAAGTCGTTGAGCACGCCTGACAACAAGGCTCCCCAAAGCCCCAGTGTAATTTGAACTCTGATCACTGAAAATTGCCATTTCCCACTGGGATTAATAATATATTTATCATTTTCATTCACTCACCTTTAGCTATTTGTCAACAGCTACAAGATGTTTTTGCTTTATTTAGACTGAGAGCTCACAGAGGTGACTGGAAACCTTTTTCTTGCTACATTCTCCTATTTATCCTGTGTCACATTCATTGTGTTTCGTCAGGTAGAGTTTGGGACAATATTAAGGAAATTGTAGAGAAAATAGAATGTGTTGACAACACGGATAAACAATTTTCCAGAGATAACTCTAACAAAGTATTTCTGTTGCATAAACCAAAAGTAATGGTGTGAAATGAAAATGAGCTGAAAAGTTAGAATAAATCTCATATTTGAAAGTTTATGAAGCATTTGCACTTCTACTTAAAACAAATAATGTGAAATAAAGCTTGGTGCCATTTCACTGTGTGACTGTATTCAAGTTTCTGTTCACATGGGGAAAACAAACCTTTAAAATATAGAAGCTGATGAGAAGCAATACAGAAACCCGGGACAATTCATTGTTATGACATCAGGGCTAATGCACATGGTGGTGTGCTGACATTATATTTGCATTTGCTTTGGGGTGCCTCAGCACAGCTGAAACATTATCGTTCTATAGTGACTCAGAATACTCATCATTTCAGGGCCGTTCAACTCGGTCCAACAAGGTCTAGCAGTCCCGCCAGTTTTCAGTGTTTCCCTGTTTTAACACACCTGACTCATCAAAAAGAAAACAAGCAGATCTGCATTCTTCATGGGACCAGGTTAAACCCTCCTGATCTAGGATCCATCCATTCTTAACCTGGCTGGGGATGATCCCAGCAGCCATTTGGGTGAGAGGCAGGGTACACCCTGGACTGGTCACCAACATAGAGAGACAACCATTCATGTTCCTTCCTGTTGAGAATTTAGAAAAAAAAACAAAACATCCAAACCATGTAAGGTTGAAACTTAAGGTTGAACTCATGATAACATGGGGGGAACATGCAAACTCCACAGCTATGGCTCAAAGCAGCTGAGAGGCCACAGTGCTAACCCGCTGCGTCAGCATGCAGGCCTCCTGCAAGGAAGGACAGATCAGAAGCAACATACACGTTTAGGGCTGGATTTAGTGGACACAGAACTACAGTTGGAGCCTTTGCAAATACATTCAACCAGGTTTAATAAAACGTTGGGGCTTTCACAGTGTTTTCTATTAAAAGGTAACAGATGGGAGGAAGTCAGGGGTGATTCTAGGAAATGACTAAGGGGGAGTGGGCAGATGGACAGATTAGAAAAAGGGTAGCAAAGGTTAATTACTCATAAAAAATCCACAACTGCTGACAAGTGTTAATAAGATAAAGCTGTACTTGTTTAAAACATCTTCCGATTCAATTAAAGTCAAAGTGCATCCATTTGTTTGGTGCCACTTCCTGAACGGGCCGTCTCCTGGCACAGATGCATTCCAACTGAATCCATCTTTAATCCAATTAAAACAGATCCTTTATATGATCCACATAAGTCCAATTAGTCCAACTGTTTGTAGAACTAATAATATAATTATTACCAAAGGAAATGAGTGTATTGCATCAAATCTTTGATTCAGTTCTTTATCCTGAGCATGGATTAGGGTGGCGAATGACAGCGTAGAACATTTGTTTTCCTTTCACAGGAAGGAAAAACCTCCAGCTGGACCAGATTCAGAAGAGACAGCTGTCTGCCTGCTTTGGTCTACGATGCTGCACAGATGTGTGGTTTTACTAAAACGACATAAACGGTGTTGGGTGGTACAGAAACCATGCAGTCAGAAACTACATTACTTATGCCACATTAAAAATCTGAGTTTGGAAATTTCTTTGTGAGAGAAGCTCCTTCTGAGCTGGTGCTCAATGCATCGACTCCAACCTCCATATGCATCAAGTTTGTGGTTTGAATCCTGCTCAGAGTAAAGCGTGGTACATACTCCACGAGAAGCGAGAACTGAGTTCTTGTTCTTGAGGTCGCAAGAACAAAAAAAAACGTTCTTGTGTGAATTGTGTGAATAAACTGATCGATAGGTGACAGCACACGATTGATGTGTCGTCTTTGGTCAGTTGAAGAAGAGCAACAACAAACACACAACGGGACCTATAAACAACACGGTAACACCATGGCAGCCTTGGCACTTTTCGAGCTGATAGAGGAGGAAAATGAAGAGGAAAACAATCCAGGCGGAAGAAGAGGAAGATTTATTGTTATTATTGTCGATTGCCGAGATGAAAAAACGTTTAAACGTAGATGGTGTGTTAGACCGCTGAATACAACCAGGGTTGAGCAGGGCGAGTACAACGTTCTGGTTCAACACAGAATACTTGTCGCAGCCCCTCAAGAAAAACGTTCTGCCAGCCAGGTGTGTCGAGAAATGTCTTCAAACACGTCCGCGAGAACAAAATGATGTCATTTTCTTCTCGGAGCCCTGACAACAAGAAAAAAGTCTCGTTTCTCGTGGAGTATGTAGCAGCCTTTACTCTGTTTTTGTGCCCCGTGCATCTTTAGTTCTTAAGTGAATGAGAAGTTAATGCTGTGACTCCTGCATGATAATCAACTCTGAAGAAGAAAACGGAACTTTTCAGATGAAATATGACTTTTGTGAGGGCTGTTTGTGTAAAAGGCATTAAAACAAATCCATCACTACCACTCCTCAGACATGCAAACATGTGAGTGACAGATCGAGATGAAATTCAGTCGCTGAGATTTAAAATGTGTTAAACTTCCAGCCGGTTATGAAACCACAACACTTTCACTGCACCTTTCAGCTTTTGCAGTATTTAAAATGTGGAAGAAAAAAAAAGGATTGGGTTCCTGACATCAGTAACAAATGTGTGAATGTGATAAACGGGCTCCTGACACATTAGTTCACGCTTTTTAAAATAAAAGCGGAAGAAACTGGAAAACATGACATCTAACCTGGACCCGGATTCCTACCATTTCCAAAGAGTCAGGCTGAGGTTATTCACAGAATATAATGAATGTAAAGGAAGTTTCTCTCAGTGGCCCTCAGGCAAAACATAACAACAACAACAACCCATTGAGCTACAAAATTCATGTTTGCACAAAAATACCAGAATTTATTCAGGAAAGCTCTTGAGCAAACACAGTTTTACCACAAATTCAACATCCAGCATGAAGGTTAGGACAGGGAGGCTTTTTCTGAACGCAGCTCCTCAGAGCTCAAACCAATGAGATTTACAACAGAACGGAAGGTAACATCTCCTCAGCCCTGCAGGAGCCTCCAAGGTGGCATTTGCTGCACATAATTTCATTGGAATTATTCTAATTTATACTTGCATTACATTTTTTGTGGGAAGCTTGGAGGCAGCACAAACAAATAACTGTGGCTTATTTTAGTTTGTGACTTTTCAGAATTATTACAGTGAAAGTTTGCAAACAGGTGCAGTAAATACAGATGGAAACGTGATATTTAGAGTTTAAATAAAATTAAACTTGTGATCAGTTTTCAGTTTGTTTAAATATTTACACAACTTTGTTAATGTCATTTGTGCTAAGCAGCATTGCCATCATCAGCTAGTCTTAATCCTTTTTTTCTTTCTTTATATAAAAAAGCAGGGAAAGAGGTGTTTCCTTGTAGAAGCAGAGGGAATCTTGGATTCCTATTTTATTTTTGTCTATTCATTTATCCTTTTTATAAGACCGTGGCTGCTGATGTCGTATGTTTAATTTTAGAGTAACTACAAAGAAGATACCTGAAAAACCAGCTCTGATGGAATTGTACATGCACCATGTGGCTTTTCTGTGAGGTGGAACATCAAAAGCTGCGCGGTACATGCCGTACCGATGTGCTTTCATCACTACATGCCATCCATGAAGGACACATCCTTCTCTGTCTGGCTTTTGAAAAGATAATGAAACCATTGTGCAGGTTGCAACATCGAAGCAAAACCTTGATACTTTTTATTTTATCTTCCATCTTGAATTATTTCTGTTTATTTTCGGCCTTATAGAATTTCTCCTCCAGGTTTTGCAAAGACAGCAAAAAAAAAAAAAAAAATACACAGAAGATTAGAAGTAGCCGCTCAAAGTTTTGGCAAAAGATTTGAAGCTCATTGTCATTTATGAAAAAACAATCCAGATAACAAGGACTGTTAGAACTGGATCCCCAACAGGAACCTTACTGACACGCCTGCATGGACCTGGAGCTCGGACCTTTGTGGTGTCTAGTTTCTTTCAAAGGGTTCAGAGTATTATGAGACACATGACCCAAAGATTGGCACATACAGAGCACCTAAACTTCTTTTGGATTTTACAGAGGCCACTTCTTTTCCCACCAGAGAATTAGCACAGCTTATCAAAATAAAACCTTCCTTTATTGAGCAGAAACTAAAGAATTAGCTGCAGCAGTTTCCTGTGTTAATTTAGATTTAAAAATACTGTTTTAATATGCTTGAATGTTATTTAATGAGAGTCCAGCATAAAAGTCTTTTGGGAATGTTCTTGCTATATATATATAGTTTAAAACGATGCATTTATGTGAGATTATTGCATTAAATAAAAAATGCGGTAAACAGAAAGTGTCCAAGATGCTGAGATAAAACATGTGCATGTGGTAGTGAAATGTTTTGTCATAAGAACTCACATGCACATTTACACAAGCATGTGTGGGTAGCTCCCTTAGTGATGGTGATAGTGATGGAAATGATGGTGAATATCAACCAAAACGTTTAAACTACAGCATGTTAAAAGTCACACGTGCTTTTTTCTACTAAAGATTTCACTGATTTACAGCTTTTAATTTTGTGGCCGAGAATACGTGTCTACATTGTGGATGTTGCTCACAGCTCTGTATTCAAATAACTTTTTGTTTTTACCTTCCAATAAAACCTTTTTTCTTTATATGGTGCATGGAACAGAACTTAGGCCCGGTGGGCTCAGCGTTGCACCAAAATTATCCCTCTCTTCTGGCATTATTGCTTCCATTTATGTAAATGAACTTCTATCATGAGGCTTTTTAAAGCTAATTTTGAAAAAGGCTGTTTGCTGTTTTCAAAGCTTCCATAATGACATGATCTTTGTTATATGGGCCACAGCTAATTGAAAAGAAGTGTGACTGACACATTTCACAGCAAACTCATGCACACTGAGTTGGCGCATGATGTGATAGTAAATAATGACCTCATTATTATTCCACTCTGTTGTTAGTGTGAGCAAATAGTTCCCTGCTTTCATGGTGGATGTGATTCAGCACCAGGAGGACATTACATGCTTGTTTTTATATAAATCCCACAGTCTGTTTTCACTCTTTTATACATTGGTGACTCATTTTCTGTAGTATGCTAATGTTGTGTAATATTTCTCTCACAGGCTGCTGGAGGTTTGTGATACAGAAAGTCAGCTGAATGAGGGGTGCTTGGTCTGTTCCAGTCTGTCAACTTACCACATTATTGCTCTGTTAACCAGTGTTGAGTTAATGCAGGGGTGTCAAACTCCAGTCCTTGAACCGGTTATTCAGCAATTTTTTGTCGTCTCCATGCTCCAACACAGCTGACCAAAATAAAGCATCATGTTTATAAGAATCCATTTGATTTGCACTCGGGGCGTTAGTGCAGGGAAACAACAGAAGCTGCCAGATACCGGCACCCAAGGACTGGAGTTTGACACCCTTAAGGTAATGAGATATTATTTATTGTTTCTCGATGAGAATAATCCACCATTATGGATCTGTAAAAGCTAACGCGGTGTGCCAAGCTTTCAGCTTTTGATCAAAAAGGGTTATTTACAGATTTCCTGTGGCAATTGGTATTTCTGCTATGAGGTATTTTGTATTTGAAGATGTATTTTAAAATCCTGTTTAGATATTTAAAATCTGGAACTTGTTTGTTTTACAACAAGAAGTACTTTATGTAGTACTTAAAGAATATATTATTACACACTAAAGGCTTCACCTCACAAATGCAGGATTTGTTTCTGAGCTCAGCTTTTAAAGTCTGTTCACCAGTATGCAGGATTCAGTGATGTCTGATGGCAAATGAGCATAATGCTGCTAAAATAAACATGCCTCACACTTCCTTGCAAAACCATCCATCCATTTTTTACACCGCTAAGCCCAAACCAGGGTCACGGGGAAGCTGGGCAAGTAATAAGCAGGCAAGAGGCAGGGTGCATCCTGGACAGATCCATCACAGGACTCCTTAAATAACATAAAGGAAAAAAATATGGTTGCTACTAAAGATGCAAATGAGACAAACGCAAGAGCCGGCATCTGGTTTTAACATGACCAAACCCTGCAGTGGAACATGACAGACTGTGCAGAAGTACCTGCACCATCTGCTGATATAAATAGCTCACAAGGTAAATACAGCTCAGATTTTTACACAGTTCTGCACTGATGAAGAGAAAGTTGTATTCAGGTGCATGATAGTATTCAGATCTGCTAAAATGTTTCACATTAAATGTTTAAAGCTGCATTAGGAAGTGTTTTACAGAATAGTGATGAAGATATTTCTTATGGTCCAAGTAACCAAATATTTGGTAGCTGACATTCTGAACCTTAAAGAAATCCTTTTTTCATTAGGAAAACAAAAGATGCGTAGATTTTTACTGCTGGTTGTTTCCTCAGGTGGAGACAAAGAAGAGTGACTGAAACATAGAAAATCAAATCGAATGTCTCTGCAAAGAGTTTTGTTTAGCAACAGAAAGGTATGTGGAGATATTTTATCATTTTACAATTCTTGTCATGTTTCTAATTCTATTTAAATAACAAAGTGTTATGTTTGCACAGAATGGGTTACATGTGGAAAATATTACAAACGGGAACATTTTTGGGAATTCTTTCTTATTCTACATATATTTTACACGTCTCATTGTATTTAGTTTTAAATAGAGCAAAGCAATGAAATTACATGTACATATGAACATTAGATGCATTAAATGGAAGGTAGGCTTAGAATTGAAGAAAAATTATTTCTGTAAACATGCTAATTGGCAGATTTTGATCTGATCACACTAATTAGGATCAAAACGACACTTCTGATTAAAACGGGCAGGTATGCAGGTTTGTCATCTCTGTGTAACAACAGCATAATCCCACACTTTGTAACAGCTTGGACTACACTGTTCACTTCACTCAAAGTAAAAAAAAAGGTGAATCTAATAGGACACAAGGCAGGACCACGGGATTTATGAGATAAATTACTTGAGATTTAAGAAACAAATAAATACGAACAGTCATGTTTTGCGGGCTGCACGGTGGCGCAGTTGGTTAGCTCAGTGGTCTCACAGCAAGAAGGTTGCCGGTTGCGGGGCTCCAGCCAGGAACCTTTCTGTGTGGAGTTTGCATGTTCTCCCCGTGTTAGCGTGGGTTCTCTCCGTGTTAGCGTGGGTT
>JBAMIG010000012.1:6025977-6036000 GCA_037177335.1 Kiunga ballochi
CATGTAAAGCACTTTGAATTGTCCTGTACATGAAAGGTGCTATACAAATAAACTTGCCTTGCCTTGCCTTGCCTATTTTTATAACTGAACTTGACTTTTGTGGACTCATGTAACAAAGTATCCTAAATGGTGCTTTAAGAGTGATGGATGTGATGGAGTCTGAATACTTTCTGTAAAAACACCAGTTTGTAATATTAATCCAAATTTGTTCAAAAAGATCAACAAAAACATAAAAACCCATTTACATTAAATCATTTGAGGAAATACTTCATGGTTTAACTTTGTGTTTAGTCTTTTCTTTTGCTTCCCCTTTTTTATTTTGTGTATTTCTTTAGTTTTCTCTTCCTCTTCTGTAGTTCACCTGGTTTCCTTTGATTTATTCACTCCACCTGTGGCTTGTGTTTTGTGTGTTTATATATACTTCTTGGTTCTGTTTCCGCTGTCAGATCATCCTGTTTATTCTTTTAGTTTCATTTTAAAGTTCAGTCTCGTACCGTGGCAGATATAATGATAAACCTGCTTCCTTTGCCTCCTGCCTCTCTGTCCAGCCTCCTTCACCTCCCTGTCGCTGACATGAAAACCTGTTTGTTTTTTTTTAATTTGTTTGTTGTTGTTTTTTTGTTTTTGTTTTTCTGCCAGTATAGATTTACATATCGTGAAATGATACATTTATCAGAGATGTCATATTTTTTGGCACTTTAAAATGTGATGTGAGAAAAAATCTGCATTGGTTTTAATTTAATTTTTATAACAGTTTTTACACAACAAGTTCATACAATGTATCAAACTCTTCAGTTTAATACTCTTAAGCTAAAAATGACTAAATATAGGAGATGGTTTGTGTAGTAATCCAGATATGTTTGTTTGTTTAGTGTGGATGAAGTAAACTCATCCAGATGTTTTGTCATTTAAGTTTCTGCAGGCATGTAGACAGAAATGTGCTGCAAAGTGGATATTATGTCTTATTTACCTAAAATGATTTAACTTTTATTGAATTTTTTAGCGTTCTTCTAAAATATATTGGTATTTGCTTATATTAAAATTGAAATTAAGAGCTAGATAAAGCAGATATGTCCCAAATCAGTAAAAAAAAATCAAATATTAAACATCTCTAAAATGTATTATCAATACCTATGCAGCTGAGTAGGGAGACACACAGATGCAGCTTTGCAGAAATGTAAATAAACAGTCCAGAGAGAGAATAAAAAATGGACTATAAATCTGTCTGGGTTCCTCCCATTGAGAGAACAGCAGCTCACAAATCCTGTCTAGAGACCATATAATCTATCAGTAAGAAGGAAAATCCATTACATGAACAGCACATGACATACTTCTCTTTAATCCAGCCCATAATTGAATTCATGATATCACGAAGGTGTGACAAGTATTATAACAGCAGTGCTTGTTGTGTCACACAGACTTTTATTAGCAATCAAGGAGCTTGAAAGGCAAGTCGTGTCAACGGATTATGTAACATTACAAAAGGTAATTGGAGTTTAAGGACATAGGATTGGCGATTTAATTGTTTAATGATCACCAAACAGGTCCACCAGTATGTTTGTAGTCAGGCTCTCATTTCACGATGGGAGTGGCAAGAATTGTTATCGTGGTCCAGCTATAGGTCAGCTTCTCTGTGTGCCGGTAAAATCCCTCTGCAGCATGGTACTCCTGATAACTAATTCTCTCCATTAAGAGCCTGCAGCACATTGCAGCTCTTTGTACACAAATCCCGTTTAATTATGAGATTTATATACGAGCATATTGCAAACATGAATAACTATAGAGCAGCAGAGGCGTGCACAGCCAGCTAATGCCTCCTTGGAGCGTGAGATTTTGCAAGGTCACCACAGACAAGGTGCACAGTTTGACATGCATCGCAAGTAGAGACTATTTCCCCATTAGAGGCCTTTTATTTAAAGTATATTAATTATTATAAGCTTGAAAAAGATGCAGTTATAAAATGGTGTCATCAAAAACATAAGAAAAAAGGTTGATCAGTTTTAAATTGGTTATTGTTTTCTATTAAAGGTGTGGTTGCATAATTCCATCCAATTACAGCAGGTTGAGTTAATCAGATGATGAAGGACACTGACAGCACCCTGCAGTCTGTAAGCCAAATAACTTGCTGTCTGTACATTCTGCCACTGGGGAGGACTGTTTAAGATTCAAGCAATGTGCTAGACAGAGAATAGGAAAAGCCTTTTTGTGTCCATGAATACCCAGGCAATCAAGGCATCAATTATTCAAGCTGCATGCAGAGAGAAACCATTGCAAGCTGTCCATCGGCACTCCATCCCAAGACTCTCAATGCTGCACAGACAGTGATGGAACAATACAGATACAACAGAGCTATTAGGAAATGGCAATGCATGGAAACTGCTGTAAAATTTCAGATAAGAAGATAATGTGTTAATCCATTTTAACTTGGTTTAATCAAAGTGTGAAATCAAGTAGATTTTAAACAGACATGACAGCCCCAGTACTGATGAGAATACCATTATGTTATTCCATAAAACTCTCTATTGACAGAAATAAATGTTCTGGGTTCACGAGTATTAATATTAGAGTCAAAATAAGCTTTCCTCCTTAGAAATATGACAAATTATCTCCATAAAATATAATAAAATAACTTTATGAGACATGGGTTTCATGATGGCTGTTGTCAGGAAAAGGCAGGTGACACGTCTGACTTGCACCATGTTTTCTGCATCCTATCCGTGTCAGCATTGTTAGAACTGGTTGTTTATCCAAAAGGGTTGATGTTTGCTATGGTAACCATGGTAAAGCTGTGTTTTTCACTAATGAAGTTTAAATCTGTAAACTCATTATACTGAATCCTTATAGAAGGATGCTGTGCTCTGTTGTAATGCACTACCTATAATTAGAGATGATACATTTAGGAAAACAACATGCACATTCAGACATACTATATTATTAATTCATTATCTCTATTTCTTGATCACTCACAATCTGGTGAAAATATTACTGTGTACAGTAAGGACAGCTTCACGTCATTAAAGGGTTTTATTTAGACTGTAGGAGATGAACAGTTTGTAAAAGAGTTGAAGTTGATTGTGGCTGAGCGATGGTGGAACAGTGTATGGCAGGATGATGCAATGGCCCGGACGTTTGGATTTATATGAGCAAAACAGGAGCTTTGCCTTTAAGGTGTTGTAACATGTTAGTACTTCTTATTGTCCTGAAAAAAAAAAACACTTTTCACCGCTTTTAGTTTCAGTTACAATAATAAAAAAAAATCTTCATTAGCAAATCCAGGAAGGAGATTTCTACCTCTGCTATTGCTCATCTGTAATTACATTACTCATGCATTAGGTAACGTTGGTGTTTAACAGCAAGATGAATGAGTTCTAACCTGGTTCTCTGCTAAGCAGAACTTTTTCTAAGGTATACTGACATGTTGCTGTGCCATGGACTTTTAAGTTATCTTCCCTTTATGTACATAAATAGTTCTGTTGTATGGCAAACATTATTTCCATACTTTACATTAGCATGTTTGTTAGAGCTTCACTAAAAAGCAATGAGAGGTTCAGAGTTTACCTCCAGTTTCTGCATGGCGACATGGAATGGTAAATGATAAATGGACTCATATTTATAAAGCACTTTTCCAGTCTTAGCGACCACTCAGAGCGCTTTACACTCCGTAGTCACATCCACCCATTCAAACACACACACACACACACACCAATAGGCACATCAGGGGCTTAGTTGGGGTTCAGTGTCTTTCCCAAGGACACTTCACCATGTAGTTAAGGGAAGCCTGGAATCAAACTCCTAACCTCCTAAGACAACTGCTCTCCCACCTGAACTAAAAAGGAAACATAAAAAGTGCAGAACAGTAGATGGAAGCAGTGAAGCTGCTTCAACAGGTGTAAATTTACATAACAAGCAGAAAAGGTAGTAAAACATCATCTCTTAATAGAGCAGAGTATAAAGCAACAAAGCACATGTGCATCCTGTGTAGTTTTGTGTGTTTTTGGGCTTACTGTACATATTTAGCTTTTTACGCTTAGAATGAAGTCAGGCTGTTCCGTTCTTTCCAAGAATAGAGGAATTAGTTTGTTCTCTTAAGGTGTGAAACAGAAAAACAAAGCTTGCTGCTCATCCCAGTTATTTAATAGTTTATGGGAAACTTCTTCCATGGTGAGGAGAGAGGTTTTTAGTGTGTGTGTCTTCATGTACATGTGTTTTAAAGATGTTCCTTCATGTTTACCTCAAAACTAACTATTCAGAAAAGCTGAAAGGAACATTTCAATCATTTCTGGCTTTTCTTCATCAGTTTTGCTTTCTTCTCATTTTTGATCACTTAAATAAAAGTTGTCGGATCATCCAGAACAAAAATAAAACAAAAAGGCTTCAGATAAAACATTTTATGGGGACAAAACCTTTAGACTGAGATTCTGGAAAATGACTGGTTAATCAGAACCCATTTGGTTGCTTAGTAGGTTTGATAAACACAATATATATTCATGGTACAGATTTATCCAGAACAAGTTGCATTTAATCAAACATATTGACACTACTGAAGATGTCAAACAAAGGAACAAAGTTAATCTTAACACACTTGAAATGTTCTGTACTATAAGTTAAAGACCATTAAACTATCAGGTCAATATTAATTTGTTTTAAACTTCTATTTCATCAATCATTTTGGGATTCCAACACTGAGGGATATTTGATATTTATTAAAGTATCAATAAGAGATGATGATGTCATAGGCTTCCTTTTATATTCACAGTTTACAGTAAGCTCGACAATAAAATTTGGTGCTCCTGATGTAAATATTATTAATGGGAACATTTTAATCCATCCATCCATTATCTATCGCTTATTCCCTGAACGGGGTCGCAGGGGGGGCTGGAGCCAATCCCAGTTGACTTCAGGTGAGAGGTGGGGTACACCCTGGACAGGTCGCCAGTCCATCACAGGGCCAACACACATACTGTAGACACACAACACTGCACACACACACTCACACCTATTAGTAATGTAGTCTCCTATCAACCCCACGCTGCCTGTCTTTGGACTGTGGGAGGAAGCCGGAGAACCCGGACTTTTCCATAAAAGAAAGATTTTTCTAAACTTGAACAAATGTGGTGATTTTGTTTCCAGTCTTACCAAACAGAACCGTTTGGCTGTTCTTCTGATGCTCTGGCCGTATAGATATCCCACGTAACACAAGATGATGTTAGAAGAGATTTACTTTGCTGTAAGACTGGTTTTTATAAAGAGCCATTTTTATAGAAATCTACTGTTGGTGCCTCTCGATCCCAATAGACTTCATCTCCTCACCATCCTCTTCCTCCTCCCATGATGAAAGACATCAGTCTGGATCATTATATTTGAAACCAAATGTAGCTAAAACTAAGTATTGACCGAACAAACTCAAAGCTGTTAGTTCCTCAGCTCAGAGTAATTTAGCCCAGAGTTTCTGACAGACTCTGAGCTTGTTGAACCTCCTTTCTGGAAAATGGCCGGAAAACATAAACACACATGATTGAATAAGCAGTAGGGACTGTGCTGCCAGGACAAATACCTGAGATTATTTGCTTCATTTCTCTTTTGCCAAACTGAGCCGTGAGGTTAGACATGGAGTTTAAGCTGTGTTTGATGGGTGTTTATGTAAGGAAGACATGGAAGTATGAGCAGTAAAACAATGAAAAATGATCCTCAAACATGGGTCTGCTCTCTCTGGGGTCACCATCATACATTGAAGAACTGCTATTAATAATTAAAGCAACCTGCAGAATAATTACAACAAACACAGGATTTGCTATTTTGTACCATAAGTTATAAATTATTTTGCCTTAACTGTATCCCACTTGTTTTTTTTGTTTTTTTTTAAGTAAATGATTAATATTTTATCCTTCTCCAAATATTCACCACAACACACGGCCTATAAACTGGTGACAACCCTTTCAGCTGCACAACACGATTGACCTCCCTTGTTTTCCAAACCACCCATGTTTCATTTCACTCTACAGAATGTTCTGTACAAGTTCACAACAAGCAGATTATTTATTTACAACATGGCTTTTCTGTCACACTTTCTGGTTCTGCTTCCTGCAGACAAACAGCCCACAGTGTGAGGTAGATCTCCAGAGATCTGCACTCGGGTTCTTTCCCCTTCACTTTCCATGAGATGTTGGCCGGAATCATTTTCACATGATATATTTAGACCCCACCCTGAACGGAAAGAGAGGAAATGTGGAGAATTGATGGATTTCACATCCACCTTAAGGTTGATCATCCTTCGATCACTGGGTGCCATGTTTCAACCCTCAATGTGATAGTTTGATACAAATTTTTATATTTACTGACAAAAGCACTCATTTAAAGTGATTGGGAGCGTAAACCCGGTTTAACAAGGAGGTGTTAAAGAATAAATAAACTACATACATGTGCCATCACATTTTAATGACACAGTTTGATCATGCCTTTATCCAAAACGACGTACATATAAGCAGAAATTTATTGATTTATTATATATTTAATATATTTATTATTTAACTTATAACCTAATAACATGCATATCTTGTTGGTGGGAGGAAGCTGGAGAGAACCCACGCTAACACGGGGAGAACATGCAAACACAGATAGTCCTTTTGGGGAAACCTCCCCAGGCTCAAACCAGTGACCTTCTTCCTGTGAGGCAACATCTCTAACCACTGAGGCACCATGCTGCCTCATTACTCGTCACCAAAACTCATTTTGAGTTTTAAACCTTCACAAAATGTTACAGAAACTTTTTCTCTTTAGTTTGAAGTCATGTCGGGATCATTATTTCAGACATGATAGGTTTTAGCCACGAATGACAGTTTTTAATGAAAGCCTCCCTCTTAAATATGGAGAGTTAAATTGTTGCGTTCCCGCAGCTATAACTTTTTATTCCTTTCTTACAACAGTGGACATTTAAGCCCAGTGAACAGAAGCTACAGCGGTCTAACCTATCATTTGAAAGAAATCATAAATCAGAGGGAAGTAATTGAAAGTAAGGTGAGAAATTTAATATTTTCACATGAATAATAAAACGTTTTCATCCTTATCAAATTAAGAAAGTCATTTTATTCATAGAATAATATCAATGGTGTGTTATGTATCAAATAATCTAAAAGAATATTCCTGTTTTACATCAATTGTTACATTAAAAACAGTTAAATATTCTACAAGTTGTGTTCAGTTCTTTTAAACTGTTTCTTTCAGACGCTGAACATGAGGTTATTTATGTAAATGAGTAAAGGTCCACAACACAATGTGACGTTCTGAGAAGCAGAACACAATGGATTCAGATAAGACCTTTTATTTGTAGTTACTTAATTCCAAAAATCTGTTTTAACAGTTTATAACAGCAAAGTGCTGCAGATAGGATGCTGTGACTCTAAATAAATTCAGCCTCTGGTTAGAAAAAGAAGAACACCCTTTCAGCAAGTTGTCCTTCTTAAAAGGTCGGGTCCATAGTTTATTCAAACCCTGACACATGACTCATAAGTTTATCCTGTACGGCTGCCGTGCAAGCCACATGATGACAATATGCCTCATATCAGCACATCCACATCAGGGCAGATGTCATTGTCAAGTTCATTGTTCAATGAGGCATAAAGTCTGCAGGAGGAAGAGGAGGAGAGGGAGGTGGTGGATGGCAGTGTTGTGTTTTTAACCATGGGACTTCTCAGATGTGTCAACAGCAGGATAGCACTTTACTGTGGTTACCCCTAAATATGTTATTTTACTGGTAACCGTGGTTACAGCTATAAGATTTGTCATTAACTGGTAGGCTTTAACTCTCTATAAGGCAAATGACCATGTTTAATCACTTCACTTAACATACAATGTACTCAATTTAGTCCTTTTCCCAGACTGACTTCTCCATACCAGTCATTAGAAATAAGGCTACATCTCTGCTACTTCACTGAAATCCGCCTTAAATATTTCATCTGAAAAAAAAAAACTAATTTATCTGAGCTCTATACAATATAACTTTTTTTTTTTTATTATTTCACTTTGAAAGTATTGTAAGTTTATCCAGGATTATAAAAACACTTTTTTTCTATAAATAAAAATGTGTTTCAGTGAGCAGGCTACCTGCTAAAGAGTTACTGCCAGTTCTGACATCACTTAACTAAAAGACAAAACATGCACCAGATGGGTGTGTCGTGGAGGACCGTCTGCAGTCATGACGTCTTAAGTTTAGAAGAGTAACACAAAGAAAATAGTGACATTTTTACAGAACAATGTTAAATTTAGACTGTATCTGTTTGTTGGTCGGGTTAAATCTGCTTGTGCTCTCAGTGGAGAGAGTCTCTGCAAATCAATACAAAGTTGTTCTGAATTATCTGCCATTTTCCTGGATTAAACATTTCTACTTTAAGAGGAGGTACCCATCAGGACGACAGGACCTCGTCCCAGAGGACACGGGGTAGGCGACAGCTTTGATAAGCATGAATAAAGTGAAGATCACGTGGTACAGACTTTGCAGTCACAGGATTTCAAGTGAATTGAACATCTTCTAGTGACTCAAGGTTTTTCTTTCCAACCACTACCATCCATATGCCCAATGGAGGAATATCTTCTGGAACATTTCTTAACAGCACTTCACCTGATATCTAAGAGAAGGTGTTCTTGAGCTGCATGGTAGCCCATCCCCTTGAAAAGAAACTTTATTGAAGTTTTCATGCAAATCCTGTCCCGTCTGTAAACTCAGTTTCTAAGACCCTGAAATGGAAAAAAAAATCATCAGCTTCCAGCAAGCCCTTCAAAGAGTACCTGAAGCCAGCTGCTCAAACATGCAAGGTGTGGCGTTATCACTCACTGGGTACCCAAGGGTAATGAGGCCTCTGAAGCTCTGTGAAGTCACCTCATCAGCTTTTAGCAGAATGGATGCCAAAACAACTTCTTTCATCTGTAAATAGCCAAGGTTCCCACTGTGCTTTTTAGCAACAAACCAGCATGGATGGCATTCACTTTATCTACCCTTGAAATATTTCACCCCTGGGTAAAAGTAACAGAAAACAGGTGTGATGGTGGAGTTAAGAGAAACCCATCACCAGGCAGGTTGCTGAAGGAAATGGAAGCCCATGTGACTGGAAGGAAATGAAAGGTTAAGGAAGAAGAAGGCAATGAGGTGATGGAGAAGCTCTCACTGCTAATGTGAAGACCCACACAGGACCCGCTGTCCTGCATGTTTTAGATGTTTCATAATCCAGCTCATCAACAATCATGTGTGTTTAAGGTATGGAGACATCTGAGACATGCAGTCACGGAAATCAGTGCAAATATTAATAAAAAACAATGACATTCTTTTCATTGTGACTAAAATCAAAGAGTCAAATGTCTTTTTTTTCCCCTTAATTTCTGACTACAGTTTAACATAAGTCCAGGTCCTCATGTATCATCTGGTTTGAACAATGATTCTGAAAAACACACCATAAATCACTGTCTAGGGTTTTCTAAAGCCACCTGTCAAGTAGGCATGACTTATCTACTCGAAACATGCTGGGGGAACTAAACGTTCCCTCTGAGCCCCGCTCAGGACAGGTTTAAAACAATAGCATCAACACAGAAAGCTGGAAGACAGGGAGCCATGCTGGGCTGTTCTTTCTGCACCCTGTGCATCCCACACATCGCATCAGAGGACAACTGATCCAACCACAGCGTCAGAACTTGCTGCTAGCTTCTGTGGAAAGGTCTTGAAACTTTATATTGTATTTCTGTTCTATTCACAAAAGTGAACAAAGTTAAATGTCAATAAGATTATCGCTTTCAATGCTTGAGATAAAACAAGGATGTATGACCCGCATAGGCAGAATTCAGCTCTTGTGCAACCAGAACTATCAAGTCAGGGAGTATTCACTCAGGTAAAAAAAATAATACAATTTGAATCCAAACCTAGTCGATGGGTGGATAATACCAATCCTTATGTTACAGCTGGTTTATTACTTTTATTTAATTTATGTTTTTAATGTGATTTTGCTGTTTTTATTTCTTTTCTATATCTGTAATGCTTTT
>JBAMIG010000012.1:6054635-6088205 GCA_037177335.1 Kiunga ballochi
CTGATAATATTAGTGTGTCGATGATATCAATATGCTGATAATATTAGTGTGTCGATGATATCAATACGCTGATAATAGTAGTGTGTCGATGATATCAATATGCTGATAATATTGGTCATTTCTAGATTCCACATGTGATTGGTTATGTTGGTTGAGCTTTTTATTTAGAGATGTCATCAATAAATTGGTCAAAATGATCAAAAAATATTTTCTGTTTTGTTCTTGGTAATGTGAAATGATAATTTATTTGCAGTGCCCCCCCCCCCAAAAAAAAAAAATAAAATAATAATAAAATTAAATAAAAACCACCAAAACAAACAAACAAAAACAACTATTCACTTGTTTTCATTAATTTAAAAGTAAGCGTTGCTTCCTGCTTCATAAAGAGGTTGAAAACAATGAAAGCTTTCTAAAAATGAGTTATGCAACACACCATGTGGTATTTAAATTAGTATTAGTATTAAAATGACCTTGTTTTGACATTTTTGTTTTGCTATTTTGTTGTTTTACCATCTTTGTTTTATCCATCCATCATAACCGTTCTGTTTCTGATGTCCAGTTTAAATACACAGCAAACAAAACAAAAAAACAAACATGGCAAACCTGGATCTAAGTAAACGGCTATACACACCCCTGTTAGGACAATCTGTCACATTTGGACTTTGTGTTTTTTTTGGTTTCTTGTTTTATTTTGTAATTTTTATTTCCTGTCGATCAGTTCACCTGGGTTAATTTAGTAGATTAAATCCACCTGTGTCTCATTTTGTTCTCTGTGTTTATACCTCCCTTTTTGTTTTCTTTTTTCTGCAGCTGGTTCATTGGTTGTAATTTTCTCCCCCGTGTTGTTCTCCTCTGCTGTATTTTGATGTTGTTTACTACCTTTTATTGTAGTTTCCCCGTAGTGTTTTCCCTGTGTATCCTAAAATGATTCCTGTTTAATTAAATCAGGTTTTCTGCACCCCTTCTGTTTCCTGGCTTCATCCTGCATTTGGGTCCACATCAGCATTTATTCATAACAGAATTCTAACATAATCACAGCGTGGACAATCACAGTCTGGCAACAAGTTATTTAACCCCAGTGATGCATCTTTTCATTTCTTAATAAAATACTATGTAAAAACAATGTCTGTGTGCTTAACACAGGTTAAATCATTAACATGCAACGAAGAGAGAAAATATGTAAGAAGGTTACAGAAACTAAAAGTGGATTTAAAACTACGAGACATTATTGACAGCTGGAAGGCTAGAATTACAATCTGTAATATAGATTAAATGAGCATTGCTGTAGTATAGACATGATATATAGTGAATTTTTCTGCCTTGCTAGTTAGAAGGGTTAATTATTCTTTTTCAAAGCAGCAGCACTTGGTCTTCTGCATTTCCTGTCATGCCCCAATTTTTTTTGTTTCTTTTTCTTTCTTTTTTTTACTGTTTATCATCATAAAATAATAGAACAATAAAAATATTTATAAAAGCAATAAAGTGAACTGTGTTTTTTTTTTACAAGTTGATATATTGTGTTATTACTGTTTAGAAGAAATCACAAGACCACATTCAATATATATATATATATATATATATATATATATATATCACAAGGTAGGTGACCTTTTCAGCATTTTAGCAGTGTGATTACAAATTGTTTCTAAACGTTCTAAACTATCTAAAAGAATGTTGACCTTTTTTAAAAGCTGATGTAGAAAAAAAATATGCAGAAAAAAAAAGTTTTCTGCTCCCCTGAAAATAAAAGTAGAGGTTTAGGCTGTGTGGCATCTGGCTGTAACTCCTATGTCACATTATTGGTTTTAAGACATTCAGATCCCTTTGTCACTGACAACAACTGATATTTTCACCTTGTTAAAACCTTTGTAACTATGAATGGTATTCAGAAATCCCTGCAGCGTTTAGTTTGTGTATTACGATATTAGATGCAGCGTGACGCTTCTCATCACTCCTGCACTCTCTGAACTGCAGATATAATGAAGAAACTGTGAGTTATACATTCAATAGGCATTAATATTTCCTAAAATGAGTAAAGATGTGTTTGGAATGAAACATTACCATCATTCTTAAGTTTATGATCAAAAGCAGGACGTCTATATAATGTTTAATGGTGGCAATAATAATGTTCTGCTTAGTGTTTAAAGGGAAACTTTGAGACCAATATTCCCAGTAATGACTGTTATTAAAACAAAGTTTTTAACTACACATTTTGACTGCTTTATAAGGAACAGATTGAAGGCCTCTTTTGCCATCTTATTTGTTAAATTAAGTGCAAGTCTATCCAGCATCACACCCTGTTCTATAAGTAGAAACATCAGTTTACAGTTACTGTATTGCAGAATAGATGTTAGGTGATGATATTCTTTTTCATTTTGGGAACCATAAAACTATATGGCTGTCATAGGTTTGGAAGATTGCATTTATAGACATGAGTGGGCGTAAAAGCAGCTTTATTGCCTTCACCTCCAACAACAATGTGATAAATCACATCCTTATTATTCAGATTTTTTTCTGCACACTTCAGTAAACTCTAGATTAAATCAACCAGTAACAGTGAACTGTAGCTGTTGGTTTATTTTCTCAAGTTATGGAAATAGAACTAGAACTTCAACATGTAGGGATTTTGCAACTTTAAGTGAGTAAGCTTTATGCACTTTAGCCCTGTCACTGTTAAATGAGTTGTAGAGGTGGAAGCTGGATGTATCTGCATGCAGATGCACCCCTCTACTGGAAACCCCTCTAGGGTTCCCAGTAGAGGGGTCTATTTGCATTAAATAGATTTCAGCGCTCCAAATTGTGAACCTTTCATGTCTAAACTGGACAGGGGAATATCTGTACCTCCAGGCTCGTTGCTTGAGGCAAAAAATAGGTAAGCATTTCTTAAATGAAGTGTCGCCGGAAGCCAGAGGACCGCTGGAATAGTTACATCAGAGGCTTCTTAACAGACAAAGATGTGTCTGCTTGCACACTAAGCACATTGACTAAATTTGACTTTTTGTTAATAACTAATGTGTTAAAGAGTCTTTTGCTCCTACATGGACTGGTGACGTGAACAGGGTGTACTTTGCTTCTCACTCTGAGACAGGCTTCAGCTACGAGCTGAACTGGATGGAAGTGCAATGGAAAAATGATCTGAATATCAACCCATCATATCGGTATGCTGATCATATCAGACACCTCTATCAGAAATAAAATGGTATTGAATAATGGATTATCGTTAAAAATAATGTTATATTGTTTGATTTTGTAAAGGCAGTTAACTTTATTTATACCCAAGAGTTTTACAATTAAATCATAAATGCGTTATTCAGTTCTTCGTTTGGACATTGCCAAGAAGGAAGTCTTATTTTGAAAGAGCTGTGACGTATGATAAAAAAAAAACAACAATGTAACGGTAACTAAGGTAAATATAATTGACGGATTAGAGAAAATATAACAATTAATGGATTATATTAAAGTCAGCGCCAGTCGAATGTGGCAACAAGGTATTTCAAAGCGATCTTATGGCAAATTGAAATGTTATAAATATATAAGTGGCTAAAGTGAATGCTAAAATGAATGCTAAAGCTAATTAGGGTAACCGGCGTAATATTTGTTTTATTTGTGTTTATACTCTAGCTCTTACGTTGGTTTATGCTGGTTTCAACAGACAAACGAAATAAAACCACTCCAGACCATCAGTGAAGACTGTTCTTTTCGACTGGAAGCTACAGATTTATCATTTTAGTTACAGGAAAACTGTATTTAGTTTTAAGGAAAGTGAACACAAAACTATTTGTTCTCAAAGCATCAGGTTAAGTAATAGTTTCACACATCTACTTGTGTTTAAATCACAAAGAATGCGTCTTACATATTAGTTCAGGCATGTAATTCCATTTACATTCTGTGCTGGGAATAAAAAAGATCATTGCTATGCATGGCCCTGCACTCGAATAACATCTCTTATTCATTCATTTTCTGAAGGTTTATTTTTATATAACTGTTTGGCTAACTTGAAAGTAGGACATTCATTCAGGGCACAACAGAAGCAAAGATGACCCGATGTGATGAAACTTTGAACTATAAATGTCCGGTGCAGTTTCTTACACACACACACACACACACACACACACACATTCTTACTCAGTGTCTTGTGAACAGATTTTCACAGCCCTTCTTGACTGCAAATAAACAAGCAAATAAATAAATGCGGAGCGTTTCTGCAGTGTGCAACAGAAGTCTGAGAAACAAGAAGGTTGCTTCTGGACTCAGGACTTAGACAGGTTTCATGCTGTTTTACACGTTTCATGCATTATTTATGATTCTTTGCAAGAGAATTTTTTTTGTCTGCATTGTTCCCCGTTACCGGGCTCATATAGTAGGTTCATGTAGAATTCCTAAAAGCTTATATAAGCTGTCCTTCAGGTTTAAGCAGCATGAACAGTTGCACTTTATTTAGAATAATTTTCCCATCACCTCCATATTTGTTTCTATGCTTTATAAAATGTCATAATGAGGAGCCTTGAAGTAAAATAGATCACATGACTATTTTTATGTGTGTACATCATTACACCAATCAAACAAAGGTCAGACTCTTTCATCCATGTTCTCCTTGCAAAAGTCCAGATACATCCTTTGTTGGTCTTGTTTGTGACTACTTTAAGCAAATGTATTCTATTTGGCAAATCATTTTATTCTAATTCATGTGATAAATGACCAGTCAGATTTAGACCTAACATTAATGGATCATAGGAAGTAACCTAACATGCATGTTTTGTGGGTGGGAGTAAATCCACACATATGTGGATCGAGGCACGAAGCAGCATCATTCCTGCTGTGAGGCCATTAATAACTAAGACTCCACCGCGCTGAAACACACTCATATTCCTTTTAATGTGATTTTACTTTTCAGAAATATTTTTGTCGTTTACTTCATGTACAAATAAAAACCTGTGACCTGCCCCTGCTGTGCAAAACAAGACCCTCTCACTGGGGGTGTCAAGGGTTTGGGGTTTATCTTTAATACAACTCAATATCAATAGAGAGCAGGTCCATATCCTTATTCTGCTTTTTTCAAAAGTCCTTCCTTTTTAAAGAAAGTGTTCTATGCGCACCGTGAGTGTTGTCTGTAAACCAAACATGCCTCAAAAGCTGTTGACCTACACAGGTCAATGGCGCAATGTCTTTTTTTCCTCACTTCCGTGGATTCACGAACCTGTTTGACCAAATTCTAATTAAATAAATACAAAGAATTTACACAATCCTAGCAGTTTTCTGCAAAAGCCGCTCCAAAGGTCTAAAGAAATGTAATACCTGGATGAATGAATGGCACTAAATGATAGAAGATGTGGACAATTTAAAGCATGAAATATAAATGCTTATCGGCAGAAAATGCTTGAATGTGTTTCACATATTTTTTTATTTAAACAATACAGCAAAATATTTTGTGTTCAGGTTTTAGTTAAATCAGCATAAATAATTAGAGTTAAAGTTTAGAAAGGAGGCAATAATTTACAAAGAACATATAAAAGAATTGGTTAAATACCACTTTACACACTTGTGCTTTTTTCTCTCTCTGGGGTGATAGCACATGATTAAAGAGAGTTGGTAAAAGTACAGTGAGTATGAGTTACTGTGATTTGGTAAGGATGGGAACCATGAATGCCAAACACGATCGAGAAAGAATGGATGGTAAATTCTTTCTCACATCCCGTTTGAGTGGATCCTGTGGCCTTGTGTGCAACAATGACTCCACTCCTGGAGTTGAACCCTCACTGGAAATGAATCATTTCAATCAATTCACTCCCGGCAATGTGGACCAAGCTTTGATACCAGTCATACAAAGACTGGAAAGTTTGTACAAGGTGGTCTGGTACCCCAGAACACCCTTTCACAGGAGTCCCCAAGGAACAAGGTTGAATGCCTTCTCCATCCATCCATTTTCTACCGCTTATCTGAGGTCGGGTCGCGGGGGGGAAAGTCTTCTCCATTTCCACAAAACACATGTAGACTGGTTGGGCAAACTCCTATGGTCCCTCCCGGACCCCGAAGAGGCTGTAGAGCTGATCCACTGTTCACCAAACTAAAAATAACCCTGCTCCCCCTCAGTCTTGTGTTTGATAGACCCTCCTCTCCAGAACCCCTGAATAGTCTTTTCCAGGGAGGTTGACGAGTGTGATAGTTTGACACACCCTCCGATCCCACCTTTTTCAAGAGGTAGACCACCAACCCAGTCTGCCAATCCAGGGGCAGTGTCCCAGGCATCCCTGTGTTAGTGAGACAGCATGACTTGGATCCTGCAACTTGTAACAACAGCGTACGGAAGACTGAAGGACGAGCTGTCAGACCTGAATGTTACAAAGACCAGGGTTTGTAAAATGGGCTTTGCACCAGTAAGTCAATCAGCCTGGTTAGAATGGTTTGAGGTATGATTAGAAATGCAAAGCATGCAGAGTATACAAGGTATTCTTTTAACTTAGTAAATAAATTACAGGTTCTAAAAAAAAACTAAAATGTTTGTGGGAAAAAAACACTTTTCCTTCTACGTTTTGCTTTTAATCAGTTTTGGCTTACAGTAATGATCAATCTAGTCCTTCAGCTGTAAGAATTGGAAAACTATCCTGTTTTGTACTAGTTACACCCAACTTCACTTAAGGGTAACTGTTTAACTATGTGGTATATCTTTGTATACATTTGTTTTTTTTTAGATGCTTTTATTTAAAATATGTTTTCTCTTTGAACGTGTTGCTTCATCTCCCTCATGCACACACTGAGCCCGGTGTTTAGTTCATGCAAAGTTCGCACTTTAAGTTCATAATGTTCATTATGTTACCTTCGCCTTGTGAAGGTTATGTTTTTGCCAGTTTGTTTGCTTTGCTTGTTTGTTCACAACACAACTCAAAAAGTTATTGATGGATTATGATGACATTTTTAGAATATGTTGGGAGTGTCACTGGGAACAAATATTTATTTTTCACGGAGAGCCGGAAAAGATCCTGGATTCTGGATTGCTTTGAAATTTTCTGTAACATGACGGTGACAGCTGTAACAAGAAGGTTGCCGGTTTGAGCCTAGGTGTGATCGGGGGTTCCAACCGGGAACCTTTCTGTGTGTTCTCTCTTGGTACTCTGGCTTCCTCCCACAGTCCAAAGACATGCACCTTGGGGATAGGGTTATAGAAGACTCTAAATTGTCCATAGGAGTGAGTGTGGGTGTGTATGGTTGTTTGTCTCTCTGTGTTTGCCCTGTGATGAACTGGCGACATGTCCAGGGTGTACCCTGTTTCTCACCCATTGACTGCTGGGATTGGCTCCACCCCCCCAATTTGGTAATAAGCAGTAGAAAATGGATGGAGGGATGATGGTGCTGCTTGGCGGAGGTAGCGCTCTCAGTGTTTTTCTAGTTTTTATGTTAACCTAATGCTAATTTGAGACCACCCCTCAGCAACATGATACTAAATCTGGACCTATATGTACATGACCAACCAGAACACGAATGAACCAACACATGCCTCAAGAGCAGGGCTCGGCAACCCTGGTCGGTGGGGGCTGAAATCCTGCAGGTTGTTCATGTATCCTCGGTCCAGCACAACTGATTTAAGTCAAATTCTTATCAAGATCTGCAGTGATTCATTCATTTTGATCTGGTGTTTTGGAACAGGAGGTCATTGGAAACACTCAGGATGAGGTTTCCCGCCTCTGCAATAAATAAATTAAAAAAAAGATTTCTACCTGGCATGTGCTAATTTTTTTGTTCTGACATGATCATATAAACAAAAATTGATTAAAATTTGCAAGGTTACAGGATATTACAACATTGCTCCAATGAGAAAAATACCCCCCCAAAAAATTACAAGATGAACGTGAACAACCTTGAAAGGCTTCCTGAATGCAACGTTTTGCACCACAGAGAACACAGTTATGAAACACTTCACTTTTGAGGTAAAAACATATTTTCCAACAATGATCCTAATGTAAGTCATGTTAGTAATACTGTAGCACACCTTCTGCTCTACTTCTTCACAGCTTTAGGCCAGAATGTCGAGCAAAATCCCCAAGTTAACATCCACGGCCTCAATAAGCAGCAGGTATGAACTATTCTTACTACTATTGATGGAGAAATGACCTCCGTCAATATAGAAATAATTTCAATGATAAAATCACATGGAAATTGTTTCAGGGGTTCTTGCAAGGTTTTAGCTCAAAGGTCAGCTGATTCTCTCTCCCCTCTTTTTCTCTCTATCTACTTCACTACAGCAAACCCTCTCAGCCAGAGTGCCTTGCATTATTTAAATGTTTGTGATTAGTTAAGCCCCACATAGAGCTGCCATCTGCTGATAGTGGCATGTAAAATTGGAATGCCATTAGGCTTATTTAGTTTTACAGACAGAAAGACACACATATGGATGAATAGCCATTTAGCTTATAATTCAGTCAAAAGTCCATCGTCATGAGTACCCCAAAGTCTCAAAATATGGTATTTATGCCTCATTAAATGTTTTAAAACTCAACATTATTGTGCAAATATTAACCCCAAACTAAAATAAATAAAATGTATATACGGTTGGAAACCTGCGACTCTTCCAGAGCACATCTAACAAATATCTGACAAACATTTAAACTTGAGGCATAGCCCTGTTTTAGTAACAATGTGTCTTTTTTATCAAGGGTATGGCAATATCAAGGGAACACACAAGAATAAGTATGTGTTTGGCTTTTTATTTTACATTGATTTGGATTAAATCCTTGTATTTTTTTTCCATTTCCTTTTAACTCTAGATGTCACTGACTTCTATTGAGAGAATAAATTAGCACTCAGTGTAATCCACCAGAGAAAACAGCACTTCTGCATTACAGTTGTTACGTTGCAATGTCGTGGTTTAAAAGCAGCCCTAACTAAAAAGTTTGTATTGAATTATTTAGATATTCCTCGAGCATGGAAAACATGTAGCATTTGAAAGCTGATGTTAATAAAAGTAAATTCTGACTTCGAGGGACAAAACCAACTAGTAGGTCACTTTGCAGTGGGAAAGTGAAAATTTAAATGGATTTAAAATTATGAAAGGTTTTTCTTGTTATTTTGACCTCTGATCACATTTTAGAGTGATGCCAAAGGGCTAAGGGTCAACAGGGGTGATCTTTAACAGAAACTGACTGACATACACCAAGGCAATACAGGCAAACATGACATATTTCTTCCTATGAGCTAGTAACCATGTAGCTGACAAACATAGAGGCAGTTTTTTAAACGGCCACTAAGAGCAATGCTGAAACTAGTGCCTATGTTGCTCAAGTGTAACAGCAGCATCCGCCTGAATGCCTGGTGGCCAGCGTATAGCTGACAGGAGCAGACAGACGCAGTGAGCTTGTTTCTTTCTTCAATGTTTTTTATTGTGTTATATTTCCCAGAACGGGATGGAGATGCAGACTCCAGCATGGAAGAAAAGTTGTATTTTTTTTCAACTTTTGACTATTTAATGTGCTTAAACAACAAATATTTTAAGTCTTTGCTTTGAAGAAATAGATAGATTTGGTATAGATAATGTTGAATAAGCATTTATTTATGAAATCTCTTAAAAATATTGTGTGTATATATACATAGAGTAAAATGTTAAATAATTTATGAAACACACTGCTTTAAAAAACAAAAATACAAATCTTGTAGTTAGGCCAGAGAGCATTAGACACTTTCAAGAAATGATCAGCCTTTCAACATGTTTCGAGCAATCTCTAAGTACCATTTTAATAAAAGTATCAAAAATACACTTTTTAACTTAATTTCACTGACTTGTTGCTCAGGATTTTTGAAAGAAAACACACAAGCCACATTTCCATGAGGATTTTATTTCCTCTATATTTTTTTCCAAATAAAAGTCACATATGATGTAAAGAGAATAAAAATTACTATGCAAACATTTAATCCAAATGAAAAAGACACTGGATTAAATTCCAAAGTTAGAGGGTGGTTTATTATAGTTTAAATCTGAACCAACTACCACTACTAGCATCTAGCTAGCTGACTGCTACTAGCATCTTAGCAAGCTGATTGTTACTAGCATCTCAGCTAGCTGACTGTTCTTACTATATCATGGGCTGACCTATATAGTTAAACAACAGAGAAATCATAACAACAAGAAGAAACAGATTAATTTTGTGAAGAGTTAGGCTGAAATGTTGCCACACTACAGAACTGGCACCAAACCAGCAGAGCCATTAATGCATTATATAGTAGCAAGACCAGCATGAAAACCAAAATTTCAAGTGTAAGCTTAGAATCCCTACTAATACCTACCTGATTGTTCCCTTGGTGCTTTTAGAAACCTTTGTGTGGGACTGCTGGGTTTAACAGTTATACCAACACACCGCTGTGACCGACCGAGTTTTCTGGCTCCCCACTGCTAGAGACAAGCAGAGCCCAATGATTGTTTAATCATTTATTTTTGGCTGAGTTCTTAACAGCACATTTCTCTGTGATGTGCCAAACTCAGAATATAAATTTAATTCTGCTTTACTCAGAGGAAATAAAACAGGAAAGCTTCTCTAAAAGTTTTTCATTTTGATTTGTAACTTTATTGGCCATCCATACCTTCAGGTCAAGAGTTTGGGCATCCTACTGAGTATCACCTTCTCCTTTACTGCACACATCAGTGACATCTCCCACTTTGTTTACTTCCACCTCGGAAATATCAACCGCCTCTGGCCATCACCCAGCCTCAGCAGCACTGCCATACTGGATAATGCCCTTGTCATATCTTGTTTTTATCACTCTAAAGATCTTTTGTTTGGTTTGCTTCACAAATTCCTCCACAAAGTGGTCCAGAACTCTGATGCCTGCATCCTGTCCACATAGCATATCACCCCTATCCCTGAACGAATTTACTGGTTCCCAAACTGCTTGCCAGTCCATTTTCAATTCCTTTTTTACCATTCAAAGTCCTCCACTGCCTTGCTGTCACTAAATTCCTTGAAATAAACACCTTCATGTGGTCATACTCTGCCTCTTCATTGTCAGTCTGTCCACCTAGGGACTCTGTTATTTTAGTCACACTGTCCCCTGACTTTGGAATACACTCCCCCTGGATATCTGCTCATCGTGACATGTCCCAAAACCCTCCTGTGTAGACTTGCTTACTTCACATGATCTTCACCACCTAATAATCACAATACCTTCTAGCCATTTTCAGAATTTCTTACTTTGGAGTTTTATGGTATTTTTTATTCATTGGTTCAGTAAATTATTTTAAACATCCTTGCAGCAGAAAACATGAGGTTTGATAGTTTAACTTTAATACTCCCTCCCCTCTTCTATACTTTTTTCAGAAGCCCCTCCTGCCAAATGTAGGTGCACCAACAGGATGCTATGTCTCATATGGAGGTAGTTCCTCTCCAAAATCAATTTGTCCATCCCCTGTCGATTGGATAAAACAGTGCAACAAAGTAAAATGAAAGGACATTTAGAATCCAAGAGTTTGCACTTTAAGATACCTCCAAGAAATGTGCTTTTCTTGCATCCAATACATTGCGGTAAAAAACTGACCAAATAACTTTGATTCTAAATTGACTCCTTAACACCGATTACATCTTTTCAATGGATGTACGTTTCTGGAACCAATTTAACTGAATAATACGCAGCATTTGCTGCTTTTACATTTTGATTCAATTCAATTTTATTTATGTAACGCCACGTCATAACAGTGTCATCTCAGGGCGCTTCTCATCATATTCAGCCAATTCATCAAATAGTCTGGATAAGGAAGACCATAAGATTACATTGAATCTTGACTTTGATCCATTCCCCAGCCTGAGCATGCATGAGGCGACAGTGGGAAGAAAAACTCCCCTTTAACGGGAAGACAAAACCAAAATTCGGCAGAACCCGGCTCAGGGAGGCCAGCCATCCATCTAGACTGACTGGTGGAGAGGACAGAATATTAAAGACAGAATAGTTTAATAAAAACAATCCTTTATCGGTCCACAGAGTGAAAATTCAACATCCTTGATCTGGAAATGGAAATTGTGCCCATGAATAATATATTTTATCAGATAAACAATTGGTTTTGGCAGAAAAAAAAATCTAAACTGTGAAAAAACTGTATTGCATTAAAATTTTATATGACAAATTAAGCTCACCACAGAGCATGCTATATAGAAGAGGAAAAAACCTTTTCATTCCTTTTATAAGCTTTATGCCTTTTAGCAATTTTGTGTGGTCAGTCTCAGCCGATCCATTAAAAAGCTACCATCCTCTCAACCGCTCAAGGAATAACAATTCCTCTGGAAAGCATTGGGGTGAAATGTGACGCAGTTTCAACCCTCCTTAGGGTGATCGGGGAGCTGTATACATTGATTAGTAATTGTCCTTCCTATTTTCTAGAGGCTGTTTATCCCATAGGGAGGTGGCCGTTACACCACAGCTGACCACGGGGACCATTCAAGGGTAATCAGAACAAACAGACTTAGGATAACCACTTAGATAGGAGTGACTGGCTGGGATTGGTAATAGTGGGTAGAAAATAGGAAGTCGAGAGGCAGAGCTTCATATAGGCCTTATGTGAAAATGTTGCAGTGAACAGTGGTGCTACTAAAGTGATTTAAAAAAAAAAAAAGGTTTTATGTGTGATGCAATCTTATAGTATCCCTTTTTTTGTGAAAAGCACTAAAAAATGCTTCCAGCCCAGTATGCTGGTTAAGTGCACACATTTATGCTTGGTTTGATGGCTTAAATGGTTTTCTAAACAAATATCAAACATTCCTATCACACTGCTGCCAGTTATGAACTTTTTTAAGAAAAAAAAACATATTTTTGCACTTAAGATGTTTGATAATGTCCACTCAATATTTCCGTCTAACATTGAATTTTCCTCTAAATGCATTTTATGTTGCATTTCAATTTGCCATATAACTCCTACCTAACAGCTATACCTCGGCTGTACTTGTCCTTCCAAACACACTTTATCTACATATTCAGTTGATAATGGTCCTTAACAAATGCACTTATTTCTCTAGTTTGCACCCAGTTAGTATTCAGCTGTATGTTTTATGGAATAATTTAGCATTAAGTACACATCCAAATATTTATTTATGACTCATTTTTTACAGTTTATGCTTGCAGTAGCAGTCTGGCTTAAGGCTGGGTACCTGAAGATGGAAAGAAATAGAAACTGCATCATTTGCTATGCTGACAAGTTTGTTCATGTTTGAGTTCACAGTTACCCTTAACTTTCCTTCAACACTTTTCTTACTTTTAAAAGGTGAATAAAGTTCCCTAGAGATCTAATAAAAATGTATGGTTCATTTGCCTGAAAATAATCTTATGTGACAATTTCTGGTTGAAAATAGTTCCCATTATTGCTTAATAAGCGTGAAGCGTGAAGCCTGTGACATTATTTGGTTCTTACGTTGGTGTTAAAACACTTCAAGCGGTTTATAAAGTTTTGCTACAGCCCTCCTTTTTATCTTTTTTTTACCTTTAAAATATGCAGAATAATTGTTGTATAGTTTGGATTTGTTTCCAAAGTATATTAGGGCTCTGATTTGAACAGAATACATTAGAAATGTTGATGATAAAAACTTTTGAAGCAAATTCAAATTAAATTATGTTGACCAACACGTTGTTTCCTTTGAGCAACTGTATCCATTATATAAATATGAAAAGAAGCAACATGGAGAAATGAGTTTTCTGTGTGAAAAAAAATTAGAAAGTATCTTTGGGCCAAAAAACTCCGGGTGGCGGCCTGTTAGCGTACACTGGGCCCTGTGCCTTTGGTGGTGGGGGGGTTGCTTCCAGACTCTTGGGGTACGGAGACCTTTGCCATGTCTGTCTGGAGCAGCCAGTGCTTAGCGAGTCGGCGGCTGCAAGTCTGGGCTTTCTGGGGTCTGTTCCCCCTGACTGTGGGGGACTCTGGCTGGGGCCTCCCTCTGCAGCCTTGTAGACAGATCTAGACTTTGCTGCTGGGGTCCGTGTTTGGTGCCGATCGTCCTGGTCTCAGAATCATCTTGGCCCACTTCTGACATTTGTGTACATTTTGGTGTGTTTCATTCTGTGCATTCTGCATGCTAACACAGACAGTGAACCTAAATTTATTCACTAACAGCCATTTTCCCTTATTTATTTCTTTTTCTATGTGTTTCTGGTTTTCATTGGAAAACATGAATATTATGCATTTATACATAATGCATGTTCATTTCCAGTGTTTTTGTCTCCCCCATTTGTTGGGAGGGGGGGAGTTTACATGACATATCCTTTATATCAGGCGTAGCAGATGATCTAGAATCTGTAGTTTTATTGCATTGCATTTTTTCAGTAAGGTCCAGCAAATATTTGTACATTTTGTAGAAAAAAGATGTATTCAAAATAATTCAAGCTGGAATCCAGATTATCAACGGTATTTTTCAGATATGACTTTTCTCTTGACAGACCGTTTTTCTGTCTGCTTTATTGCTGGAAATCTTGTTCCTAATATGGACCCATCCATAAGCTTCTATAAACAGTGGTGCTCAAAGGCCACAATGTTCCAACAGACCTGATTTAACTGAATGAGTCACTGTGCAGAGCTCATAGGCTGTTGGATACAGCTACTGTTGGTCAAGTATGTTGAACCAGGAAACAATGAAAACTTGCCAAACAGCAGGTCCTCGAGGGCCAACTTTCTATGTCTGTTCTAAAGACTCCAAGTTATCTGGCTCAATTTGGACTCTTACATGATTGAAACTTAAACCTTCTTTTCCGCCCTTTTCATCTCATGAACTCCTTTCTTTCCTTCCGTTTATTCATTTATATAATCATCCCACTGCCTATCAGTAAAATTAACTCCTCCAAAGCAGCCACTAATTCAAAGTTCCAGTGGTCAAACCGGTACGTACTGGAAACTCCCAGTAGGTTTGCATCCATGCTGCCGAAGGTTTTTACACAATTGTAATCAACATTTTTACTTGCTGCATCAAAAATGACCTTACAGCACCGGTGATATGTAACTGGTTGATTGAGTAACTGGTTTCCTGAAGAGCATGTCCCCCCCACCCCACCACCACCACCACCACCAAAGACACAACCACTAAATATTTTGAGCGATGAGTCTCGAGAATTGCAATAAAATGCACACAGATATTAAATCTGTACTAGTTTTTTTTTAATCACAGATTTGGCAACAGATTAAGGCAGCTTCATCAACCTTCAGAGACAGAGGTGATGTTGTACAGCTGTCAATAAAAGTTTATTGGTGAAGCCTGCTGACTGCGGTAAGAGTTTCCTGTGCTGATTACCTCATGCCCATGAGTGACTAATCTGTTTGGGTGCATCGTTGCATCAGCGCTGCTGAAAGTTCAGCAACACTGATTGCAGGGCTTGATTTATGCACATTTCAAAGTGCACGGCAGAAAACCTAAATATTTATAGTAACAAAGTCTTTACCCGGGATTCGGTTGTGAATATTACAGGGCTTTCTTTTAAGTCTTTCTCAGCTTCAACCTTGAACACAGCGATCAAACACCCCATTACAAGGTGGGGGTTTACGGCGTGGTAAAATACAAACAAGCTCTGGAAGCATGGATTCTGCCATTTTGGAAAGAAATCCAGTTGATGAGTCCTGCCTGAAGTTCTGAAAGAGCTCTTGTGTTTACAGAATTTCTCTCATTATTGGCTCAATTTATCAGCTTAACAAACTGAAATTCACTAAACACAATCTTACAGAAGCTACTGAAAATGTTGGTTTGTGCCCAAGAATGCAGCATGTATGAATACATTTTTGCAGCATTAAAAAAAGAAAGAAGTGTAATTACTTTTTCTTAAACATGCATCAGCAGTTTGATGGAGTTACACATGCTATCTACTGAAGATGCAATCTTGTTGCCGCTAGAAAAATACTCTATTTGGCATCATCAGGAAAACAATAATTAAGTTTTGTGACCCATATTTAGTGCCAGATGGGTTGTATCATCTCTGCAGAACTCCCCCTGTAAAATGATCAAATTGTGCTAATCAGTGGTGAAGGTGCATGTGCACATTTTCTTGCACTGAAGCTCAGGAAGTTTGAAGAAACAGACATAAAAAATATGTTTAGGAATAAATGAGAAGTTGGACTTGAGGACCAAAGAAATACTTTATGAATCTCATCAATCATTATTAAGAAGCAAATCAAGTTTGCATGAGAATCCAGTGAATTTGATTGTATAACTAAAAATAAGTGATATATCATATCATTGTAGCTATTAGCTAGCATGTTTGCTGGGATATAGGCTCCATCTGCGACCCTTTATTGGAAATAGCCGTACAGATAATGAGTGTTTTTTTAAATCTCTATAAATTCTTATTTAACATCAAGGTTAAGACCAAGTCCTAGCAAACAGAAGGTATTTAACCTTGTTTGTCCCATGAACTCATTGTTTAATGCAGGGATCCTCAGTCCTCAGTTTTTCTGATGCAATGGACCTGACTCAAATCCCCGTGTAATCAGCAAACAAGCATTGCTTGACATCAAGCTCGGTGCCAGCGTGAGTCTGACTCAGCTGTGTTGTAGCTGAGAAACATCTGAAACATGCAGTACTATGGCTCTCCAGCACCAGGACTGAGGATCCCTGAGTCATGCTAACTTTCATAATAAAATGTGCAACAACTTTTTTTTTTTTAACCTTTTTATATAAACTGCATTTTATATGCAGTTTATATAAAACCGCCTTTTTTTTTTCTTCCTTTTTTTTCATATAAAAAGGTTAAAAAAAATCCTGAAATTTGAAGCGGTATGAAAAATGGTTGGATGGATGTTTTCCCACACTCATTCTGTTGTGTAGCTTTGCCAGCTACAGCAGAGAGGCCATGCCGCCGGCGTTTTGGAGCCTTTTGGCTCAGCTTTCATGACTCAGGAATATTGTAGCGCGTGCATCGGGGTGTCTTTGGGTGCATTTCAAGTATGTTTTGACATTCACACCCGGTCACATCAGCCCGCCGTATACATAAAGCGCTAAAGTGTAAAATTGTAAAAGACAGTGAATGAGTTCACTTTTCTTTTCTTTTTTTTAACTTAATTTTCATCATTAATCTTCATCATTGAGCTGCTGAACATGTACCAGCAAATAATGAGTCCATCTGTCACGTGTTGTTGCATCTCTTTGCTCCATCAGAGGCGCTGCTTACCAAACGGCAAACAATGCAATCGCTTGGGACCCCAAGCAGGAAGAGGGTCTTCCGGGGGCCAACAAACTGATAAAGCAGTCACAGCTTGCTAAGACTGTACAGATCTCCCTGTAGTTTCTCATCCTCCACCTCGTTCTTGTAGGATGTAATCTTTGTAAACAAGCAACAACAACCTGGTTAATAAGGAGGACAAGTTTTCTCCCTAAAAGTGACAAATAAAAAGATTTAAAAAAAACAAAAAAAAGACAGAGACGGATAAGAAGTGAAGATAATCCAGAATTCAGTTTAAGTGTAAAACTAAGATCTTGGGTCTGAAGTGCATGTCCCAGCACGCTGCATGCCTTGGAAAACTACTTCTGCATGTGCTGTGTCAGCTCTGAATGTAATCCTGAAGCAGGTCTCAGCTCATAGTTTAATATTCTGTGTGAAAATACATTCAATCATTTTGCCAATGTTTGATTAAATTAAAGTAATAAATAATAAAGTAGAAGTCAGTAGAAGAAGTGAAACCCTAACAAGTTATTTTAGTTGTTATAAGGATATAAAAAGCAAAGATTGCTGTTGGAGCGGCTCATAAACCTAAGCATATCTTCTGTGCTCCATGACAACACACACCGTTTCTCCTCAGTCTGCTGACCCTAATGCAAAAGTCTGCAGAATTAATTATAACATGTATTAGAGTAAGAAGTTCTAATATTGATTATAAGAAGATTTAGTGGACATTTAGTGGACGGGAGGACCACACATCCACCACCTAATGACACCATACCGTTTTGCACATGTGGACAGACATATTTATTCCATGTATTCTGTTGGTTTTGTTCCACTGCAGTATGATAATTTTGCTGCAGAATGAAGATCTCAGAAGTGTTGTCGTGACTCAGAGTGAAAACGTTGAAAAGCTGCTACCTCACGGTAGAGCTGTGGGAAGTGTGAAAGCAGCTCTGCTTGAGCGGTATATATTGATCATCTTTTCCTGCAATGTTTTGACACACCGCATAACTCCACAGAGCGGGTTCACCTGCTCTGCACCAAACCAAATCATTGGAGACTCTTTATGTTTACTGCCCTACGGCAACATAAAAAAAAAGGAGACAAAAAAGCAGCAGCCATGCTGGAGAAGTGAGAGGGAGGTGATGCATGTTTGGGAACATTGTGACAATTTATTTTAAATGAGAAGCGATGGCTTAATTTCCTTTCGTTCGTAGCCTTGAAATCTCACATCTCACCCCTCAGATTTTCTTTCCTGGGCTTTTGCAGATGAAAGCAGGGCAGGAATCACGCAGCTTCAACATTCTCACATGCAAATGCAGGGATGACAGGTTTCTCCGCCGGCTTCAATTATGAATGACAGCCTTTTATCTCACGCCTGCTAATTAAGTGAGATGATGCTTATATGCTCACACTAAGTTCTTCTCCCTATTTCTGGTGTCTCTTAGTTACCTGATTTCAGCCTTCCTAGTGGAGCAGATAAGCAAGAACAGAAATAGGTCAGGATGAATTACCTAGTGTTAGGTTTAATGGACATGAAGAACCACAGAAAGAAAATAATAGGCTCACTGTCTATTAAAACTGTAGAAATAAAATAAAACTAAGAATCCATAAGAAAGTACTTGCCCTCTGAAAAGTCAAAAATATTTTAATGATTTGTTTTTGAGTGAATATATTGATACCAAACAGCTTGAGTAGCCTGAAACCTTCTTTTCTTTGTGCACTGACACCATTTTCTGATGTCACGGAGGCTGATTCACATGTGGGATCCTACACTTGAACAAGTTATTCTTTAAGTAATAATGGGGGGCAGCATTTAAATACTTGTCAAAGAGGCCTCTCCGAGGGATTAGGTCACAGTTGAGATGGGGAAAAAGATCTGGGGTCAATTCGACTGGATCCAATTAACTTTCTTTGACAGGAGGCCATGACAAGCAGAACTCTGTTTCTCTGAGCTGAGGGTCCTCTCTTCCGGAGGAATGGAGGGATTTGAGACATAGAGGAATAATGGAGGAACAAACAAGGTGGCAACTTTATGAAAAGACCCACCAAACACTCATTAAAAGAGAATCTGTGCCTCCTCTTGTCCTCCCTTCCTTTGCTCCCTCTCTCCATCATCCCTCGGTTTTCCCATGAGAGGCGTTTTTGTATCTGGGTGTGATGACAGTGACTTTTTTTTTTCTTCTCTGAAATCAGACAGTGATCAGTATTAAGAGGTTTTAATAGCATTTAATTGAAATTTTTTATGTTTTTCTGATATCTCAAACTACCTGAACTGACAGTGTTTCTTATTTGGAAAGTAAATAATAAAACTTGTTCCTTTTATTTTCTCTTGTTTAATAAAAAAGATCACATCCACAGTCTTTTGTGTTTTCTGGAGAAAAAAAAGAAAATGCAGACAGTATCATGCAAAGCCTGTAAAAATAAAAGTTGGTTCAGAGTTTGTTTGTTTTGGGGCTAAATCATCTTATTGGTTGAACATTGTTTTATGCAATAAGAACCTGAACAATGAGCACCGCTACATGTTCAATAGAACATTTAGAAAAGATTAAATTAGGCTCAAACTGAAAGCTTAAAACATTTTAAATTGTGTGATACCTCGACAGGTCTGCAGTTCATTTCAGGGTCAACGTAAAAAGACAAACAACCACTCACGTTTCCTCTCTCTCCTATGGGATGCACCAATTAACCTAACATGCATACAATGCATACAAATATTAGCACACGCTCTAATATGGCTGAAAACTGTAGATGATGCGTGCCCCTGAGCAAAATATCCTATTTCCCGTGCATAAAACTAAACCTCAAAGGAAATGAAGATGATCAGAATGCAGTCTTTCCAATATGCATGCTCATTATTGAATGAAAAAGTGAGGAAATCATTTTCTGCAGATAAAAGTAATTACCCACACGCAGCTCTGCTCCCAGGGACTAAACTCTTTCTGCTTGTCAAGATAGTAAACAAGTGGTGGAAATGGGTAGGAGGATGAGGGTATCAGTGGTCCTTTGAAGTATTTTCCCCTTGTTTAAAATAAGCACAGTGACTTGCCTATTTCCCTCCACTGCCGGGGAAAGAAGCAGCTTAGACAGGAAGCTCTGTGGCCTTGGCACGCCATGGCAGGGATCCTGGAATGCAGCCTTGGTGCAGGAAGCATTGGGTGATGGACTAATCGTATTCAGGTCTCTTAACAAGTGCCTTCTAGGATCACTTCTGCACAGCTGTGTTTGCCTCTGAACCATCACCAGCTGGCCCAAACAGGCCACCCAGCAAAGGTTATGCAAGGGACAGTGGTAAAGACTGGGATTACATTTCATCTAAATAGCCTCATCAAACAAACAATAACTATAGTAACAAAATACATTAAAAAAACACACAATTTGCAGTGTTACTCACTCATCTCTTAAGGATTATCTCTTATGAAAGTCATTTTAAACTATCCAGCCTCATATTTTAAACCAGTAAATCAGAAAGTTGGTTATTTCTGATTCTATTTAACCCTTTTAAATGATGGTTACGGACTCGAGCCTTTTAACCCGTAAAACATACCTCATAAGGACTAGAAGTATTAGTGGGCAGAACATGTATTTTCTTTATTTGGACCCTTTATGTAACTTTGTCACTTGGATAAAAAAAACATGTTTCTGACTTTAATGGCACATGGTGTTTATATTTATATTTATTTTTATTACTGGGGTCATTGTCGCCCAGCAACATTTGGTAACCTTTGCTTATTGAAAGGAACCGTGAGATACAGCTGAGTTTACATACAGTATCAGGCCTGTAAGGAGGCCTGGAGTTCTTTTTGATATATCTGTATTAATCTGATTTGTGGTTTCCAATCATGTTTTTGCTTGGTGGTCCCCCCTCCGTGATGTCTACAAACAAACTCGTTTGTCGTTTATTGAGAGAAGCTGCAAACAGTTAGGTGTCTTGCAGAGTGGGAGGTGTCTAGTATTAATTGAAAAATTGAGTGGATGTGATTAGAGTTCAAATACTAAAATTAAGGGTTTTTTAGATGTATTTTTGTTATTTTTATGAATTATGGATTAAAGGGCTGGGTAATTATTGTAAAATGTTTCACATGTCGAATGTTGCAGTCCTATTCTGTTCATTATTCTGTTAACTAGTTTTTTTCAGAGGTCACTTGTGATTGGTCTGAATTTCAGTGGGTAGTGCCTGAAGGTATATATGCATGATGCTGCCAACCAAGCTGGTTGGGCCTTGTCTGGGTGATGGTGAATGGGTGGTTTTAGGCACAATAAATGGAAGTTTTTAACTTCTCTGAAGATGCAAATAGTATGTTTCCTCCTTGCTCACACATCCTCCTACCACAAGGCCTATCAGCAACCAGATATCATTGCACTATTTTATACGTGCACCTGGGCAAAAAGAGGGAAGGGGGCTTGTTTGGAGAAGGGAGATGGGTCTGACACGGGCTAAAAGCAAGGATCAACATTATTCTAGCTTCATTTTGCTGGAGATGCAATGTTATCATAGACTCACCGTCATGTGGAATGGACAATAGATTCCAAATGAGGTTTTATAGAAAAATGCTGAATCATCAAGCAAGTTTATAAAAAATAAAAAAAACACAAAAAAAACTTCTTATAGTTTGTATGTCACAGAATGAATGCAGTGCAAACTGTATCCACTAGGGGGCAGAGGACCAGTTTTGTATACACGCAGGCTTTGAACAAAGTTTTTATTTCAAGGTGATGTAATTAATATCAAAGCTGTATCAAACATGACATGAGGGGTTGAGAGATGAGTTGGTCTTAGCTAAGAACTGGTTTGATTTTCCACAGACAGAGAGTCACATCATTAAGTGGCCTTTAAGTGTTCCTTTGAGCACACGTTTGACCTTTCAATAAATGAATACCCAACAAAATAATAATTTTTTATTTCCCTTGATAAAATAAGTCTTACTACAGTCTACCTTTCAAAATGCTAATTTGAAACAATAGAATATAAAATCTATGTTTAATTTATAGAACATGAGTCCACTCAGAAATCACCACCAATGTTTCAGTAGATTAGATTTGCAAAGCAAATCAATGCAAATCCTGAAACTAGCCATTGTGAAATCTTGAAATTTGGATCGGTGAAGCAGTTTATAAGAATATGCACCTTTTTAAAACTGTAAACAGTTTATTTATTATTATTGTATTTAGTAAGGTTGACATTATGGACATGCTTTCAGACATGATCCTTAATTTTGGATTAGCAAATTGGAGAAAATACAGGCACCGTTTGTCAGTCTCTAATGTATCCCAGTTATGAAACCGGTCTGTTAACGCATAAACGCATGCTCATTAATTATCAGTTTCTCCTCCATGATGAATTAAGTCAAAGTTAAAAGAATCACGTTTACACAAGCAAATCAGAAAAAAAGTTAATGATTAGTCTTAAACCTGAAAGCAATTCCCCTGCTGTTATTAATGAGACAAACTGCAGCTACAGGCAGACGCTGTGACACCGACATGAGAGGGCTGAGGGGGAGAGCACTCAGGAGCTGAAGTGAGTCGTAACCTGCTTTGCTGTCGCTGATAGCAGCTTCTCCACATCACAGAAGACCGTGGCTTGTTATGTTAACTGTATATCCGAGTGCGGAAACCCAAGAGCTTTTAGAGTCAAAACTAGAAGTAGTCTGTGTAAAGTAAACTGAAATAATCAACAAGCCCATAGCTTTTATTTATTTATTCACTCTCAGATTAACGTTAACAGTGAATGTTTGGACTGGAACCATCACATGGCTCTGAAGTCCTGAGAAATAAACCTCTAGTTTGAGATTGTGGATATGGAGCAAGCAAGCCACATTGAATGGACATCATTTTCTGTGGCCATGCCAGGAATTGCTGAGCCTTCAAAACGGGGGGGGGGATTGGAACAGTGTTCTCATCATGCCAGAGCCATAGGTCATGGTTTTAACACTAATCCTGAAGGATGAGTGAGGAAGAGACATCCAACATGGCGTGCTCTAAAGATTGCACCACTTCTGTTTGATCATATCATCACATTATGCTCATCCTAAGGAAAAGAGCAGCTGCAGGGGTAAGACTGTGTGACCCAACATTACGGTTCATGCACACAAATAACTGTAGAGGAAAGGGAAAGCTTTCAGAACATGACTTGTCTTGCATTAAGCTGTTGACAAAGATGTGTTTCTTCCATCAGCAGTGGGTTTATATTCACTGGAGGTTGGTAGCACATGACACTCTAAATGAAATCCGGGACAGTTGGAGCAGGAGCTGCAAACTACTCCCTCACCGGCATCACTGCCTGTTTAATGTTTGTTTTGTTGTCACAGAGAGAATTCATTGAAATGACCACATGTGAGAAATGTCCAGAGGCTTCGCAGCTTGTCTTGGTGAGTAGAACATACAGGTGCAGAGCTGCCTGGATTTTTATAAAGGAGAAGAGCAACCATGTTGTGTTAGTGCCTCAACTTTTCTTTTGGACTTTGGTTCTGGGGTCACCTTTAGTACCGGACTGAGCTTTAAATATTTAACTTAGTAATGAAACAACTGCTGTTTTTCTCTTTAATTGCTTAGAGTTCATTAGGATCTCTCCCGCCTGCTACAAGTGTGGTCAATCTGGGATTAAGTTACTGAAGTATCGAGCAGACATTCACCATTAAACCTCTAAACACAAGGGTGCCTTGAAACCAACAAACAAACAAACATTCCATTAAAAAAACACTTAGTGAGACATTTAAGGAGGAAAATATAAGAGCAAAATAACCTCTGTATTTCATCTTAAAAGAATGAATACAGTGGGGTTCACATTATTATTATTCTAAATTTCAAAGTAGAACAACATTTTTCAGACACTTATTTTTAAGATGAACTCTTCCTCTTTGTGTTGCACAAAGCATTTTAATGCATACAACAAAAAGAGTAGCTTGAAGCCTGGAATTGATTGTTTCACTTCTTTCATTACTGCCGCTTGCAGAAAAGGTCAGTTATATCACACAGCTGCGAGTACATCACCACAGAGTCATCGTGGGAGATATTCCCCGCCCCGGTACATGTGGGATCTTTGTGGGACACATACTACAGGAAGACTCCTGTAAGGCCCAGGAAGACCAATAATACTTTCTATAAAGTCTACCCATGAAATGCCTGCATGGCTTGCATGAATGTATTATCAGGTAGTGCAGCAAATATGGTCCATGTTTATAATCTTATAGCGTCCGTGTTGGCTGACTTTCATTTATCATTGGTTATAGATGAATAAAAGTTTAAATTAACAGTCTTTAGCCAAAGTGTGGCATCCACAAAGTTTGGTTGGTGTCATTCCCAGTTTTCTCCACAAGAAAGTGGGAAAACAGTTGATTGGGGATTATAACAGAAAAACAGGAGTGTTTGCTTGAGGCAAAATGCTGTGGCTGACTCCAGGAGTCAAAGCTGTCTGGCCTCTGGCAATCTCACAACCTTGAAGGTCAGCTTCTCAAAGGAAACTGATACCCTTGACTGCAGCTCTTTTTTGCTGCTCATCCACTTTGGCAAATGGTCAGACAAGGCTAATCAATCAAGTACCGTCAAAAGGCCAAACAGAAAAGGAAAAAGGCCAAACAGAAGCAGTGAGCCTCTGTATCGACTGTCCGGATTACAGAGGATCATCCAACGGGCTCGCTACGTGATTTGGCTATAACTTCAGTTCACAACTCTTGTTTAAATCATCTTATTTTTCTGCCAATCTACAAAAATAAAACCAAAAATCCTCTTTTTTTCATTTTGTTGCTGTGTATATAAATATCATTAAAGGGAACCTGCAATTACAACATCCTGTCAGCTCAGGAGTGTGCATAGGATAATGTAGAGCAGGGAAATTAATGTTTCTGTAGCAGTTACTATATTCAGACATTTTACAAATATTCAACATCAAGCTTTGTGCCACTCGTGTGTCACCCTTGTCAAGATCTGTGAGCCCTGTTGTCTAAGATCAATAGTTCGGAATTCTCCTTGAAGCATGAAACTCTTAAAATAAAGACATTTCACAAACTTACATCATGGCTAAAGCAATGCGACAAGAAAAACATGTTGGATTTCTCCACAAATTAGATTCCTTTCTCATCTGCGCGTCTGTGCCGGAATGCACATGTAGCAGCCATCCACATCGTTTCTACAAGGTTTAATGAAGTCATGATTAAACATAAAACTTCACTATTTCTCTACCATCTATGAATCCAGATGCAGATAATATGTACTGTGAACTATTGGCACAAGTTAAATTATTAACGCTCAGCTGGCTTTTGATTTTCTGCAGCAACAGTTACTTCAGGGGATATATGGAAATGTGACATTAAAATAAATAAGATGACTTAATGATCCGATAATCAGGATCAGCGCTGGTTAGTCAGATTAAAAGCCTGTCCCTGGATAAATACCTGTGGCATTTTATGATTTTAAATGGTAATTTGGATGAAAAAAGGTAAAGAAAACAATTAATTTAAACAAAAGCCGGAATAAATAATTGTAGTAAACAAACACAGGAAGGAATGACCTGTAAAAGTAATATTGTGGGTGTTCAGGTAACTGACCACACCCCGGGTTTTTATTATATTCCAAAGCTTTAATATTTTTCTGTTGTCTGATGAAGAAGATCAAACGTTGCTTCAGTAAAGTGAAGGTCTGGCCTCTGGGAAGGAATCATCACTCCATAAAACACACAGTAACTAATTTTCCGTCTGCCTCAGTGTTTCCTGCCTGCCTCCTTACAACCAGCCTGACACGGGGTCCATTTCTGATGTGATGAGCAGATGAATCAAACTGAAGGTCCAGATGAATCTCCCAGGTCCTGTGTTAGATGTTTGCATGAATATTTCCTGCTACATACATTTCACATTTTGTTTATCTTCTATAGATTGTTTATTATATATTCATCTATTTAGCCAGTCGAGTCCTTCACAAACACAGAAGGTTTTAAAGTTTAAATGTTTGAATCGTGTCTGTCACACTGTTCTCTGGTATTTTATTTTAGCTGCATTGGAAAAAAAAAAAAAGACAATCTGCACTTTGCTATTTTGTAGAAAGTGTCTAAAATTACACTAACCTTGGTCTTTTGTTAGGTTGATGCAACACACACTAATCCCTTGAACCCACAGCTTATTTTTTGATTAAAGGATTTGTAGGTCAAAGTTGGGTCAACACTTAATAAACTTAACAATACATTTGTAAAATGGCAAGGAACAAGGATTTTTAAGTAGTGTTGTCAATTGATTTGAAATATTTATCAGAGTATTCACAGTGTACAAAGGATTTAAGCCTTCCCTCTGTGCAATATAATATTTGTAATCATTTAGTAATACTTAAATGCTATTTATTCATCCTCGGTTCTTTATTTGCAGCATATATTTGCATATATCTTTCCTATATGTATTCTCATATATTCTTGTCTTTCTGGCACATTCTCCATAATCAAGCTTGCACTTTAATTTGCTGCTAAAAAAAGGCTGTGAAACTGATTTTCATTGTTGCTGTAAATGGACAGTAAAGATCTTTCCACTCCATCGTGTCCAGAAACACAGAAACAAAAGAAAACATGCTTCATCTCTAAGTGCAGAATTCAATTTAACATCACAGCTGCTGCCTCTTGTGGTTTTCTGGTGTAAATAACTGAAAAGTGTAGCAACTATAAACAAAGTGAAACTATAAACTATTGTGCACAGAGAAGCAAAAAAATATGGTGCAAACGAACAAAATCCACCAAGAAGCACTTTATTGTGTCTATGTATGAAGATTCAGAGACCTTCCAGCCTTCCCGGTCACTTATAGACTAATCTGAGGAAAGTAGCTGGAAGTAACCCAGCCGCCATTCTCGTGGTGCATATCAGCTCTGATGGGACTGAACAGCTTCAGTTAAAGTGAAACTTTTCCTTGTGCACATTAGCTTTTTTCTTACGGGTTGTTCCATCAATTTTCTTTTTGTGCTCAAATCCTTTCATATGGGCCAGATAAGCTTATTCCATCTGAAATCAGGACACCTCTACGTCCCGCTGACATGCATGGAGCTTGACTGCTTCATGTGCGGAAAATAACCTTTGTGCTAACAACATGAACTATTTAACGCTTTGTTTTAACAGCCTTTATTATAAAAGCAGCCCATGCATCCATCCATCCATCCATCCATTTTCTGCCGCTTATCTGAGGTCGGGTTGTGGGGGCAGCAGCTCAACGAAGGAAGCCCAGACTTCCCTCTCCCCAGCCATATTCACCAGCTCATCTGGGGGGACGCCAGCATAAAAGCAGCCATGCATCATATAAAAGCTCTGACTGTCCTTTATAAACCAAGAGACATTTTCCTCACAACCACACAGACCGATACAAGAAAGACAGTTTGGAAGTTTCACTTGAAACAAACAATGATTTCATGATTTTCTTTTTCTTTTTTGCACAGCAGTTCATAAGCCTCAGCAATTGATTTGAAAGAACAAAACAACACAAAAAAGTATTTTTACAGAATAAAGATGTGTTGCAGGATCGATTAGCATAGTTAGTAACTAGCAACCGTTTGTGTAATGAAGCACTTTGTGTGGCGCGCTGCAGAGCAACACTCCCAGCTCTCTTCATTGACATGCCATTTTCCTCAATCTGCTGAATGGCGCTCAGAAACACCCGGACACTAACCCCAGTGCAGCTTAGAGATTTCTTGGCATTTACAAAGCTTTGGCTCTACCTCATCTCAGCAAATACACAATCAATTTAACTTTCTTTTCTCCCTTTTCCTAATCCCCCAACTTTGTTCCCAGCTCGATACAGTTAAGGCTCGAAACGTTCGGCTCGATGGTTTCTGCCCTATCAGGTGCTCTATGAATCGAATGTCAACACCGTCAGACAGCTTGTCTCCATTTCAGCAGATAAATACCAGGCTGTTAGGCCCCCCAGATACCCCCTTCCCCCCCCCATCATGCTGTCTCTTAACCTAGCCTTCCATGCGAGGATTGCAGCCTCACCTTTTATGATGTTCAAAAATAAATAAATCATTGCTGTTAAACACAAACCCAATTCTATAAACTTGCAAATGGAAAGTAGGGCTATTACATTATTTTTACACTTATTATCAGTTTAATATAAAGGAATATTTTAATTCTTTTTACTTCTTTGATTAATCAAAGCAACTGAGGCTAAATGCTCTATATCTCATACCTTTGAACATCTTAATTTCTCACCGTTATAAAAGCTCACACTTAGGAGCCCACCAGAGCATCTTTTATATAGTTTGCATGGCTGATATAGGTCATGAATTAATAGCCCTTAAATGCTTATTCTTTCAGGTCTTTTTTCTCTTTCTACGTTTCCTCACAAGTAATAACAGCCTCCAGCAAGAGAGTCAGGATGGGAGAAATCATCCTGCTCGTCTGAATAAACAGAACCTTTCCAGTTATTCTCCAGAAGAAATGTGCGAGTATACCTCATTGGTTGCTTAATGAATCCTAGTATAAGAGTTGTTGCCATCACAGTGGCATTGCCACAGAAATGCAGTTCATGCATGTTGCTTTTAGCGTTGTCATCTGTACGTGTTGATGTTCTCTCAATCTAATTGTACTCAGTGAAGATTTTTATATGCTTTGCTTGAGTTCACTGCTGCTCCTGGAGTTTTGTTTTTACACATCCCAGCAAATAAATAAAATGTTGTGCGAAGTGGCAATTCTAGCTGCAAGGAGAAACAAACATCTTTGAGGCTCAAGTGAAGATTAGAGATTAAAGATATGTTTGTAGAAATTGCCAAAACGCAGTGAGAATGAATTAAATGCTCAGTTGCTGAAAAGACTCATACGCATTTCTGAGTTTTCCTCGTGACTTAACTGCAACTCTAAATGATCAATATTTCATCCCACAAGGAATTTTGTGAAACAGCCTTTCTTGGTTTATACAATCCCTTAAATGATGTAACCAAGCTGTACCTTTCCAAGGTTAGTCATAGAATTACAGAATAGCACAAAGCAGATATCTGGTTGCTGCTGTTTAAATGCTGCATCTCATTCCCACAGCCATTACTCCTCCTGTCCGCTTCCACAAAGAAATGGTAGCCGAGGCAATTGCATGACAGACAATAGCTGGTTGACAGAAAGGAAAGTGTTTTTTCTCTGGAGCAGAGTATTTTAGATATCAGTACCCCACTCACCCCAATGCTCGTCTCATCAAAATAATAGATGATCAGATCGCTACTGTATATATGAATCCACTTTTATACTCTTATCAGAAGAAACTAATTAGGCTGTTAATAAAACAGCTTTTTTTTATCTTTGATCAATGACAGAAGTTAAATTATTTTTAACATCTTGTGATTAAAGAGTAAAGCAAAGCTAATTTATTTGAACCACATATTTTCTCTAGAAGAACACTTAAAGTACTTTACAAAAATGTTAAGAAATGTAAAAAAATAAATAAATAAATAGAAACAGTAAAATATGCTAGAATGTGTAGATAAAACATACACTGTTAGGTACATATAATACAAACTGAATTTAATGGTGAAAACATTAATATAATTATTACCATGAGTAAAATATATTTAAAAGAAATAGCCCCTAATCAATCCAAAGCAGTGGCATTAATGTGACTTCCTGTTTGTTTCACAAGATAAAGATCAATTTATATCTGAATGTGTTAAATATAGGAAATAAATGAGACAAGGAGGATAACTGATTCTATTGCTACCTTTTCTTTAGTTTTTTTGTCGTGCCTTTTATCATTTAAACTTTATTTGAACCTGCATCCCAGTTCAACTCCACATCAATACTAAATGTGTAAAAGTGTTTGACCCCCGCGCTGAAACACAGCTTCATAGAAGCAGGAAAAGTCACTTAAAAATGATAACATTATCAATCTGATGCGTCTTTATAGACACATTAAATTGAGCCAATTGATAATAAATAGCCAAAGCTAAGCAAAGGCAACAGGGGGGGAGACAAAGCTTTCAGTGCATCATGGGATATCCCTATGGTTTCATAACTATCAGATCTGTTTATAGAGGAACGTCTTAAGACATGGACAAACTTCTCTGCTTCTCTCTGAGACAGGACATCTATTTAGGACAATAATAAGCAGGTGCGAGCCAAGGGACAAATCCCGGTGAAGAATAATGTTCCTGTACTTGTAGAATAACTCAGAGGTTCCTCACTGTAACACCCAAAGCCAAATTAATGTCTTTAAGATTAATTACATAGGTAGACATGTTTGTCTTTTCAGCTCCAAAGACGACAACCTTAGTTTTGTCTGAGTCTCCTGCCTCTCAATAGATACCAAGAAGCAGAAGACTACTTTGTTTTATAGTCCCATCACATGACAAATATTTACATTTTGTTAAATGATTCAAACGTCACATTAAAACAATGTAAGAAACCAAACTAAAACAAATGAATGTCCATACAGAAAAACATGATTTTCATGTCCCCAGCTAAAGCAGCCTCTACTACAGCTTCATGTGGATAGACTGGGAGGTGAACCCTGATCCCTCACATAGGAGTAGATCATTTAGGTCACAGCTTGCACATATGCAGGGACACAGCTGAGGCTTTTTTTTAACCCAGTATCTGAATGATTTACCCCTCAAAGAAAACACTTTCAAGCTAACCTGCTAAAACTGCACATGCAGATATGAGATAAATGAACAGGCATATCACATGACCAGTAAAGACTATTAATAATATAAATAGATAAATAAATGCTTTATTTGACAGAATGATGTGTTGCAACAGTTTTAGGTATGATAAGAAAGAGAAAAGCTATTTTTTCTGTTTTATAGAAGCCGGATGACAGCGATATGAGAGATGATTCCTTAAGCACTGAAGAGGCTGAGTTTTGTTACAGGTTGCTGTAATTTGATTTTTTATTGATTTCTTCTGTTTTTCCTTTAATCTGCGCTGAGAGGCTAGCGTGATAAACCTCTGCCACCACCTTATTCAGCAGGTACAACGTTTGGATTTAGGAGGGGAAAGACTAAAGCCTGTCCTGATATCTGCCTCCTAAACACGAGCTGCACCTCAGCAACACATTCATCCACATGAAATCTGCTGCTGTCTTAATCTTATATGAAGGAATGATGGAATTGTCTCTGTTTTACGCCGTGTTGTGTTTCCTGTGATTTTGCCTTAAATGTTGGCTCACAAGCTAATCTAAATGAAAATGTGCAGCCATAATGATGTGTGGTCACCAAACAGTGTGGCTCAGTAATCAGGCTTAACAAACACATGTATTCAAAATGAATCGGTGTCCATATTTAAATTTAGACCTATGGTGAGTGGATTTCCTCTAGCATTGTACTTTAGGTTAGTAGGAGGAAAGATGGCACTCTCAAAATTGATCAGTGTATTTTTTTCTGTTTCAAGCATCCTCTCGTCTCTGCCCATCTCTGCTTCCTCCAGGAACGAGTAGGAGGTTGCTGGCTGTGCCCTATACGGATATATAACATATAATATACCCCTCTTAAGGCTGTTCCATCATTTCATAACATTTTGTGAAAACAGATGAAGTAGGAAAAGATGATAAATGCTAACCTCATCCAGAGTGACTGAACTGCAGACTGAGGTCACAGTCAGCTTAATCTCTACAGGGCTGCGTAATACAGTATAACACAGTATGTTTTTCTGCTGTGGCTTTGATGTCAGGCAGTGCACAAGGACATACTTTATATAATAGCCCACTAGGGTTAGAACTGATTATGCTGTCCAATGAAAAACAAATACTTGTTAGTGTGTAGTGTGAATAAATATTATTAGCTAACAAATGACATGAGTGGAATTTAATCTTCATCATGTTCTGGTCTAAAAATAAAAGATATTCTTAACTGTAATATACATTTTAGAAGAAAAAACCTGAAGTACTAACAAAAAAGTGCATTCAGATATCTTTAATTTTATGTCAAAGATGGAGATTGTTAAGATAAAATACTTTCCTGCTTTATAATTTCTGTGCTTAGCAAAGCTTCTGCTACAGTTGCATGTCTTGTGTGTGTGTGTGTGTGTGTGTGTGACTAATTTGATGATGAAGGAAGCAGGAGTGTCACTGATGCTTGAAAAAAAACCTGCTCATTTACGGTGGCATCAAATTATCTGCACTGAAAATGTAATAATGACAAATAACTTGTAACATGGAACACAGAGCTTGTGTTACTTTTAATGTTTCTGTGACATTTGATCACATGGCTGCTCTGCTACTTCTGTCACCTTCTCAAAGAACACAATGAACTTAGGTTTAAGCCTTTGGAACATGATTTATGCGTGTTTCAAGTGTTCCCTAATTCATAACACCCTGCTCTTTGAATGGAGCTATTAGGTATCAGGAGCTGAAGCCCTTTGTTTGAATATTCAGATGACATTTTCCCAGTTGTATTCCTGCTGAGCTAAATAAAAAAAGAGCACTTTCAGAAAACTTTTGACACTACTCTGCTGAATAATATGTATAAGCTGGATGTGACGTTTGTCTTATTTCAGAGTGCTGGAAATATGACAGCATGGCTTCCTAATCCCTAGGAGCATTTTGTAAAAAGCCATATGGCTTTCTTTTTTTTTATCTTTTAAAGAAATAGCACAGAAATAGTCCTTTCCATAAACTGACAGAAGATTCACTCTGTGTATGCTGAACTGTTATGATCCAAAATAAAGAGTTAAATCATAAATCAGTGTTACTTTTTAATGATTAAATGAAAGGAATCTGCAGAGAATGCACATTTTTATGTACAATGTAAAAAAAAAAAAGCAAAGTTTGGGTAGAACATCTAATGGGAAAAAATAACAAAGGTGAAGTAATTTTGCATCTAATATAAAAAAATATTGAATTTATTTTCAAATTGAAGCAACTTTTTTAAAGATTTATTTTGTGATTTAAAACCCTTTTTATATTGTAGAATTTAAAAGTATAGTTTTTTTGGACTTATGCTGTCTGAATTTAATATATTTGACAGTATGTCTACAATATAATAAATTGATATTGGGTGAATTTCTGTTTTATGTCAATTAATCAATTTAGACAAAAATGTAAAAAAAAGTGAAAAAAAGCTAATTTCATGAGTCTTTAGTTGCCTAATATTAAATTACATTGATATTATATGCACAACTGCTAAATTAATTTGCTATATTTGGATGCTTGTAATTTAAATAAATATGACCAACCAGCAGGTGTTTCCACAGATCAGACAGGCTCCTGAATACTTTGCTCATACCGCCTCTGGCCTCTAATATTATTGTTAAACTTCTAAACTATTCTTAACACTTTAGATGCATTTAAAAAGATACTTATATTTTTTTATAACTATATGTAAAGTTAATCTTAAATTAAAGAAAAATCATTTAAAACCGTGAAATTTCCGTGTGATTAAAAATAAAACAGTTTTCTTAAAAAGCAGTTTTTTTTATTTTTTTACATTGCACATCCAGTAAATGACTTGTTGATTTAGATGTTTGAACATTAATAAATAACTTAAATGAAGGCCAATACTACAGGAACTGTACTTCTTAACACACCCAT
>JBAMIG010000012.1:6151374-6164572 GCA_037177335.1 Kiunga ballochi
ATAGATAGATAGATAGATAGATAGATAGATAGATAGATAGATAGATAGATAGATAGAGCTGAGCATCAAAGACCATGAAAAATGATGTGTTTCAGTGGAATACAGAATAAAAAATGAATTTGGTGAGTAGACAGCCTCATGACTAATGGCCTCTGCGCTTGTGGATCAACATCAAAGTCAGCTCGACATTAAGAGAGTGATTCATTATTTGAAAGATAAAAAAAGAATGCAATCTATTAGCCAGACCTTCTTCTGCTCATCTATGGAAACTCACCATTTTGTATCGCCAGCAGCAGATTTGATTAAATAATGTGTGGTGAGTCTGCTCTGAATTGACAGCACCAAACAGGCGAAGTGAGAAAAACCCCTTCAGACGGAACTTGTTTAGACTAAGGAAATGAGAGTTTAATGACAATGAAAGTGGACTGAAATTACACATTAATGTATCTCAACCTCTTTATTAATACAGTTAAATTGAGCATCAACTTATTATAGAGAACTGCAGATTAACTGGACAAAGAACAACATTTCATCCTATCAACAAAAACCTGGATTGGAAAAAAAACACGGGAGGCATCTCATTCCTATTTTAGTCTTTTTTTTTTTTAAATCAGATGTCTTTCGGTCAGAATGGAGAGGTATTTTTTATCATTTCCTATTCTGCAGCATGGATTGTGAAATGCTGGAAAGCCTGACCGTAACTCATCCTGGCTGCAAGTCAAATTGTTTGGTTCCCAATAGCCATCTCTTTTTCAGGAAACACCTACGTGCAGCACGAGTCAATGCCAAAAGAAGCGGCTTATTTTGGTAGCACAGTTTCTCAATTAAACCTCCAGAGTTCAGAGTAACTTCATATTAAAACAGCAAGATAGATATTTCTTAATAAGCTGGGTTGTTTGGCATCAAAGTCATGGAGCCCTGCAGTCCCAGCATGAAAGAGACAGACTTCATAGCATCTTCTTATCAACCATAATCAGACGTTGGATTTTGACATCAGTCCTTCAACTTTCAGCTTTTATAAAATGCTAAAATGCTAACAAATAATAGAGAACTTCCATAAATGTGTTTTGTGTTAGCGCTTTTGCCTCCTGGAGAGGAAAAAGTTGCTAATTTGACTGATTCTCTGATACCGTGAAGGAAAAAACAATGACGAATCACAAAAAAGAAAAAAAAGAACACGATTCACAGTCATGAAAGTATTAAATCAACTTCTGCTGTTTTTCCTACTTTCCTTTCACTCCACAGCTTGTTCCACTTCAGAGATGGTTGACACAGAATTGGACATGAGGGTTACGGCCTGATGTTTCTACACCACAAGGATCTACAGACACGATCAGGAAGCGGCCTTTATAAGTGAGGAGGAGGCCTGTTACACAGTGCTGTGCAATTTGCTCTGTGCTTTGCCCTCTGATGCAGCTGGCAGAGCTTTAGAGGGAAAATGCAAAGCCATCACCTTATTGCAAGGAAAGAGATACTTTGAGGATTACTGTTCTTTTTCCCATATTTTTTCCTCTAAACTGAGGCATAAAGCAGGGATAAGTGAACAGCAGCAATCCGCTTGTAGATTTAAATGTGTTATGAGACCCAGTTTAGATTTGAAATAACTTCCTGTTTGGTATTTCCATATATGTGATTACAAAGAGTCTTATTTCTTTAAGAAGATTGCAGGATTCATGGTCACCGCTGACCAATTGGATATTATTGGTTGCAAAATGAGACAAATGGGCAAATAAAACAAACTTTACCTAAAGCTTGTCACTTCCTAAATGCTTTTCATCCAAACTTGGACATTCGCTGCTCCGTGTGTGTCTGACATCCCACAAAACAAACGCAGTCTCATCCTCACAGCTAAAATCAAACTAGGAGAATTTATCTGATGGGACCTTTGTGCTTAAAAAGACACTTTGAAGCTCCGGCCTAAGGTCATCATTTGGAGTCTTTTCCCTCAAAGAGCTTACACTTTCTTGAGAGCGGTGAGACTTGACACACTCACCAAAACGAAGTCGATAAAGTATCTGCTTATCAGGAGAACGTGACAGCCTGAGAGATGAGACCACATCAATCATTTGGACTGCAGTACCCACTCAGTGGCTCAGATAAAATAAGGAGCACACTGGCTGCTCTTTAAATAAGCACCAAAGGAGCCAACTAGAGAGAAGTTCTGTCTTTTGGAGAGGTCAAGATGCTTCAATACGTTCACACAGTGGTTCAGATGATTTTTTATGCATTAGGTGGCCAGAGCGTGTGAAAGACTATCAGTGAGGTCTTAAGGTAAGAATGAAAATGATTGTTTCCCTTTCTAAAACACAGTTATAATAGCAGCAATAACATTAGAGAGATATGAGAGCTAAAACATGTTTATATAAATAATCTGCACCACTAAGTTAAATATTAGCAACAAGCTAAAAATCATGGGGGGGCAGTAAGGGGAAATAAATAAGTGCTTAATGTGTAGCACAGCAACTTGGGATGGTTTCATCCCAGAGAGCTACAGGAAGTTTTAGATAATCTCCTTTTTTAAAGCACCTGATTCAGATGAACGAGTCACTGAGAAGAACCTGTAATATCCAGGTCAGGTGTGTTACAGCAGGGAAGGTAAATCCTGCAGGACTGAGGCTCTCTTTGATAGAATGTGTCCACCTTGGTCCTGGTAGTCCTGGTTTATGGTCTGATGATAGACTGGATCCTTGGTTCTGACCAAAATGTCTTAATTTGGCGGGATTCTCTGTCTGAGCTGCTGGCACTGGAACTGGGGCCTGTCTAAGTTCTTCCTCATTTCTACCTTTTCTCTTCATCCTCATACCGTATGTGTTGTGTTGGGTAAAACATATGTCTCTGTGGTTACATGCCTTAGATTACTTTAAAATCATTTACCAGCCTTGCTAGTTTTCTGGATAATGAGATCATGCTTGGTTAGCGCTAACTTGATACTGAGGTACTTTTGAGCGTTTATTTTCAGTCCATTATGAAAAGGTTGACGTGTACTTCCATAACTCTGATCCTTGGGGACTCCTGGGCTGCATGGTCACCCTCTGAAAATGTTTTAAATGAATCCTAACACACACACACACAACTCAATATGAAAAAATGAGCCATTATTTTAAAAGGGTGAGGTTGTTTTAATTTAATCACACCTGAATCGGATTAATTAAACTGCTAATGAGCCAATCCTTTGAGCCTGGTGTGTTCCAGGGTTACCTCAAAATCAGGGATCGGGAACCATAATCCTCAAGGGCAAGAATCCTGAATGCTTTCCATGTATCCCAGCTCAGTGTTTCTTAACCCTGGTCCTTAAGTATCAAACTAATGGACTTTCACATCAAGTTCTTTTCAGGCTGTTAACGAGCATTTATTTAATCCAGGTGTGTTAAAGTAGGCTTGCAGGGAAGGGAGGCATCAGATGTCAGCTGGGGAGTCCCATCAGTTTTCAGATGTGGCCAGTGTCAGCATGGACACCTTATCTGCTCTGCTGATTCACATGCTGTTGTTAATAACCAGTATTTCCTGACTTTAAAACACTTACCATGCAATTCTGTCACTTATTACTAAACATACCAGCCATGTTCTGTTTGTTTCTGGAGGGAAAAGGTTGGTGGGCTCCCCAATCTCTGCATCTGAGTCAAAAGAAAATTCAAGATCAAGTTTGTTCAAGATCGTTAAACAAGTGTGTTGTGCAGCAGAGGGGTGAAAGGCAGTACGTTTTCTGCAGTGTAGTATTGAGCAGAACAGGATTTTCATAAAAAAAAGACCCTGTTCTTTGTATATTAGTCCGGCATCAACTTCATCGTCCCTTTCAATGCTTGTAGAATTCAAAAGGAGCATTTTATGTGATATTTACAAAAGGAGAAGTCATCTTGATATCATTCATTTCACAGGTCGCAGGCACAGAAATAAAGAAACGTGTAACATTAATCCATTTCCACACTTAGCATTTAATTGGTTTTGGCTATTTGAAAAGGACATTTGAACTTGATGGTTGTTCTTTTTATTTAAACCAAAGTGTCCAAAAGAAAAAAGCGATGCTGAAGACATGGAGAGACATAGTTTACAACAAGCCTTTGTTTTTTTCTCGGAACAGATTATTTCTTTAGTCACTGATGGTTTCCTTTGTATTATTTTTCTACTGTTTGACTATCAGTGTCTCTCAGTTCTTAAACAAATTTTTGCCACAGCTAACTAAACCCATAAATCATGGCGTTTTCTCCTCTTTGTGGTCTTATTCTGTTCTTCCAAGGAAAGCTGTGTGTCTATACTTCCATCATGTTTTATTTTCCTCAGACCACAGCTCCCCTCATACAGGATTTCTGGCCTTTTTACAGACTTATTATTCAACAGAGATGTTTTCTATAATAACCCTGTCTGAGGAGATGACAGGCATTATTCTTTTATCCAGTCAGGAAAAAAAATGGGTTTAAATGATTTAAGTTTAAATACCCTATTTCTTTTTATTTGAATGTTTGTTTTAAAAGCAGTTGTTTGAGTAATCTTGAAGCAATCGATCATGTCTTCAAATAAAAGGGAAAATGTTTGTATTAAAAATAACGGCAGAACGGCTAAAGGACGAGTTCTGCTTCCCCTCACTTGCCATGGTCTTACCTCTTTTACATAAGTACTAATACTTTGCAGAAAGGAAAACTGAAACACCCACCATGGTTTGTTCTGAAATATATTTTACTGAGAATGTCACCAAAAAGAGTCTTGGAGTCAAACAAAGACTTTTTATACAGCTGGAAAAACGTGTTTTAAGGCATCATGAGTATGAATTTCAGTGACTTAGACAAGACATCCCATGCCAACTTCCACCATGCTCTTTTTCAGAGCTGTGTTTTGACATTTTGTGCCCTCCCAACACCCCCCCCCCAAACACACTCGCACACACACTTGTTAAACTTTACCATTTATTTTCGCAGAGCAAGTCAGGTCGTATCTTTTCCCTCCACCATCACGTTAAAAATGCATCCTCCTCCTTTTTCTGCACGGCTAAAGTAAAATGACCGGATTCTCAGACTTTGAGATGTTTTCCACTCATCGTCCTGACTTTGAAAGTTTGAAAGTGGTCTGATTATGACTCATGAAGACGTTTCAGGATTAACATCCTTAACATAAGAGAAGCTTTTGTATCTTGAACAAAGGGGCTCAAAGGATTTCAGATATTCTCATTATAGTTTGGTTTCAGATGATTTTTTATCTTTTATGCTAAAAATAAATGCCACCATTTTTACCGACTTTATTGATAGCCCGAGCAATAGAGTACATTCACACAACAACGCTACATGTGACCAAAAGGGAATCTTAGTCATCATTAACCATATCTGTTCCTCTCCTCTAAAACTAATCGTCACCTTCATCAGTTTTTTTATCATCTCCTGTCAGGCAGATAACCCCTCTGAGCAGCTCCTCAGATATTCACTGTGTTACAGTACACATCTAATGGCATAAATATACTACAGACACCCTGCAATTTATCTTCTTACCACTATCACTTCTAAGTCAATTAGCCTGGTCAATATGCTGTGTCAGATATTATCCACATAATATGATGGCTAAATGACTTCTGTGAGGTTCAGACGCCTCGATCACACTGATGAAGTCAATTGGATGAGAATTGGGATGATAGATTGACTAGAAAGATTGGAAGCAACCTCAGATTGATGATTCATGAGTGCTTCATATGGAAGCTGCAAATCTCTGAAGGCTTCATGAAATGAAGATAGTGAAATTCAAAACTGAAGTAAAGACCCCCCCCCCCACCCCCCCCTTATGCAAAGCAGAATGCAGAGGGTTGCATTAGTATGCATGCTTTCCCTCCTTTTCTCTCCCTGCTTTTCTCAGCTCCCAGTGCTTTCTGCTGCAATCTGATCTTATAAGCCATCACCAACCCAGCTACATCACTTTCCAAGGTCTTTCTGCCCTGTTTTATCTTAAACATGCGATGTCTGTGACAGCGATGCAGCATGGGAAAGGAGGCAGCTGAAATCTCCTTTGAGAAGCTGTTGTGACACGCGATCTTTTACACCACGCTGCTGCTTTGCAAAGCAGAGAAGGAACAAGGATGTGTACTGTAGCCAAGGGGACATGCTTAAAAGGCTCCTTGTTTTTATATGAACCACGGCTCAAAGCCATTAAAAAGAAAAACTTTCAAAGACACATAAGGCCATTGAAATACATACACATGGTGCCGCTCCTTGGGTTTTGTCTTGCAGTCACGTTGTTATATGTACTATATTTGTTTTATAATGGGGTGACAGTTGATCCAGAATAAGATTTTCATTCATTATTTACTTTTTGTGACAGATCTATTGCATGCCAGAAGCAAGATTCAGTGGTTAAAAAGGTTTGCAAGCACTTTTAACTATTTGTTTTCATCTGAGACCTTAAACAAAACGTAATTTCCCACAAACTCAAATAGTCAATAAAAAATCAAATAATGATCTCAGTCTACTACATATAACATTTGGATGGAAGAGGCTTCTTTTAAAAAAGAAATCGGGGGATAATTAGGCATTTATGGGTTATTTTGCTTAGACGTCTTGATACCACTGATGGAGGAACGAACAGATATGAATCATACCAGCAACTGTTAAACATGTGAGCTCTAATCTCAGGAGACACCGAGTTGGATAGATAAGCCTGGAATGGCTAAACATGCAAGTTCACGGTTCATATATGTTGTTGGAGTGTAATGATGTTGAACTTGAATGTGGAGTTTTTGTTATAACAGGCAACCTTTGCACATCAATGAGATTCAGCATTCTCCACCTCCGATGAGACGGAGGCGGCAGGACTTCATTTAACTGCTAAGCGTCTTACAGAGACGTCTTACAGATGAGACGCCCATACTGAAAAGTTGTCTTTTAATAAACTGGCCCATCGGAAAATAACCAGACTGTACATGAATTTTCTTTTTATTACCTACAAACAGTTGTAAAGTTTGTCTGGTCGTGTCTAAGTTTACATATTAATGTAGAAATGTTTACAGAACTGTAAAGCGCCAAAGTGTTGGACCTTTAATGTCCGTCTCTGTTAGGAAGTTCCACCAAGTCTCTTCTTTTCAGCTCGCTTTGAGAGGAAATATAACTTTATCAATAAACTGACAGATAAAGTCTGGAGTTTTTATTCCTCACATGGAAAACAGTCATTAAAGCATTTACTCAGTGAGTGGAGCCTCCTGTGCCTGCCAGCAGAAAAATAACAATAAATAAATAAATAATATCTCTGTCACATGGGAATCCAGTGCATAAAAATACAGCTCACTAAATATAGAAGTTGAGCTAACATTTTAATGCTCACAATATCAGAAAATATTCATTTTTTTCTCTAAGCCCTGAAAAAGCAAAGCAGTTCTCAAATTAAAATGCAACCAATTCGAATCAACCCATTGGTTCTGTGGAAATTAAGCCTGCAACAAACTACTCTGCAGTGAAAACCTTGCATTTATGTTATATGAGCATCAATAATATATTCAATAAAACAAACTGTTCTTCTTTTGTGCCTCTTATGCTATAGATTTATTTCAGTCACACTGCATTGTAATTTGGAAGAGCATCCTTGGAATTAAAGGAATATAAAAGGGAAAGTGGGGCTGTGTTTAATATCTCTTTGAAGATGGAGTCAACTGGCAATGGAAACCCCCTCCCTCTTCTTTCCTCTCTTCCTCTATGCAGCACAGTGGATGGGAGATAACTGCATACTCAGCTTAGCAACAGCTTACCTTAGGAGGAGGAACTTTTACAGCAATCTCCTTTCATCTTGCTTTTTCTGGCAGAAATGACGCCTTGTTTTGTCTTTTTAATTGACACCTGGACCATGAATATTTAGCTATTTCTGCTTCTTCATACATCCCATCCTGTCTCGCTGGATTTTCAAAGGTGTAAATTAGCATCATGGTTTGCATGATGGGCATATGCGTGCATGAAGACGAGGATTTAAAACACTTTGTCCTCACTGACTGGTAATGGCTCCACAGAAATAACTATTTGTGCACAGCCATTATGCAAGTCCTTCATGCATTTAACCTGCATAATCCTCCATTAGACTGGCAGATAATGAAAATAGGACAAAGTACAAGCAATTTGGTACATTGTAGGTCAAAACTGGACTATTCTGAAAGGTAATTTTAGTGATGTAACATGTCATTTTTAATAACAGCTGCTTTTTATGGTTGTTCTAGAGTGAGGTAAAGTTTAAGCAATACTTAAATGCATGCAAGCATCTGCAAAACTCCACTAAAATCAGTTGTTAGAAGACATTTAAATACATGTTTTTATCTTGGTGTAAGCTTTGATTTTATATATAAAAGTGTGTTTCTTTTTATTGCTGGCCTGGCTTCAAGAAGAAAAGAAAAACTACTTTAAAAAAATGATTGAATGTTATTGAAGTTGAAAAGAGTCCACTCATCTAATACGCTCACTGGCAAGACTTCTGGGGTCTTTTTTATCATAGTTTTGTCTTTTGTGTTGTTTTTTTTTTTTTGTTTTTTTGCACTGGGATTCTCAAGGAAAACTATTAGGCTAAACAGATTTAAATGGGAGAAGCGATCCGTTACAGTTTGGATGACACCCATATCAGCACTCTGCACAGTGGCCACCATCTTGATGAGTCCCCAAGATGTCACGCTGTGACTTTAATATCAGTTAATTACAGTTAATTACTCCTGTCTTGACCTCCTGGTAAAATGAACCCATGTTTCTGTTATCTGTGCAAAAATGCATTAGCGTATGCCCCTTTTAATGGCTGTAATTAGATGTAAGCGTTGCAGATTTTCCATTAACCGGATGAGGAGTCGATACAGTAACACAGTCCCAATATGCACAGCTCCAACTCTATCTCATGGAGAAGGTTATGCATGTGAGAACAGCAAGGGGCCGGGTAGAGAAAGTACAGCATGCTAGAGGTAGCTATTAACCGTGTTCATTCTAAAAAGAGGGATAAATGATGTGAAATAGTATTAATGGAAGAATAGTTATGAAGGAGATGTTTCAATTCCAATCACAAAATGTGGAAAAGGTTTTCAGTGGAATACATGAAACATCAGAAGGCCTGTTATCAAGAGAGAAAAGGGAGCCATCTTCTTGTCAGTAGAAAGTAAACATATCCTTGGGTTGACATGAAAGACCAATAAATGTGGGTTGAGCAAAATAAAAAGGGAAGAAACAAAAGCTAAGAGGAGCCTGTGTTTTCAGTCTTTCAAAAGAGAAAAATGTCAAAACATCAAACAGATCAACATTATTTCAGCTCCGGCTGACAATGTGCGCAGCAAAAAGCGCCTGCAGTAAAAACCCAGCAGATTCCGTAAATAAGTCCGCTTCGAAGCAAAGAGACCAATAAACTACATCTCCTCTCAGATGCTCATCTGCAATAAAGTGTCCAGTCCCAAGTCGTTCCATTTGCTGTCAAACGCCTCATACGGACCGTGGCGAGGCGATGTGCATTCAAACTGGAAGCTAATAGCTGTTTATGATTTCTTCTGCATGCTGCAGCTTCTCCATTAGCATGTTTCCATTGCAACACCACGTGTGTATGGAACGGATGCAACAAGCGACCCCAAATCATGTCTGACTCATGCATAAGCCAGTTCTTACGAGTATAGGTACAACTCAGTCTGTCAAAAAGTGTCTACATATAATACATAAAATAGAGAAATGAACATGCAAAGCATCATTTTTGAACTCTTCTGTGTCACAAAGAAAAGAACAATTAAATCTCCTTCCAGGTCTGAACAGACCAACACATAGCCCACATATGTGTGTAAACTGATCAGACTGTTTATGACCAGGTTTAGATTTTAAAGTCTTTGAGGTTTTTCCTGAATTTGTCTCAGTAGTTTTGCATTTGTGCTTTTGTAGGCTGTGGAAGGAAGTGCAGACAGCAGTCATTCCTCGCTTGTCCTCGTAGCTTGGCAGGTGTTGCAGATGGACCAACGGTCTCATGACTGCAGCAGGACACTTCAAACGCTGTAATGGTTGAAATGGAAGTGGATCAGCTTGGTTTGACATCAATCATTTGCATTTAAAAATAAATAATTGTAAAGGGAGTTACATAAATATAAAGCCAGATTGCAGATGAGGATTTTAACAACCTAATCTGTAAAGACACCTTTTAACAAAAGGATGGAACTTTGACGTTGTAACGTTGTATTGTAGAGACAGCGGACATGAAAGAAACAGGAAGGAAATCCTCTGGCAGAACCCGGCTTTGGAAGCGTGGCCATCACCCAGATATGGTGGAGACAACAGGAGAAAAGCTGACACATATTGTATGTTAATGGTAAAGAAAAAGGTAAGATTCAGTTAAATCCAGGTTCCTTTCAGAGCATAAAGCATTGTTATCCATTCGTTTTCCATTTCACATCCAGGGTGGCGGATAGCTGGAGCTCATGCCAGTAAGAACGGGTCAGGAGGGGTACACTCCGGACAGGTCACCAGTCCATCACAGGGTTAAATTCAAATTCTACATGACCTTATTTAAAATCCACTAAAATTACACTTTTATTGTGTTTTTTTATTATTAACAGGGTTTTGTTTTGAGTAAGATTGTGTGGTTAAAGTACAGGAAATGTGCATTTTGTTTTTGATATCATTCCCACTGAGGGCAAAATATCTCCTGACCAGACAACTCGCTTTTTTCTGTCATTTTAATCTGCAGAGGCTGCTTGAAGGAAGGTCAGTTGAGTTTAATGGTTGGCTTTATTTATTCAAAACAGAGCTTAAAGATGAGAATGTGCATAATTCAGGAGACAACGTAAACAGGAAGAAAGACAAAAGGTCGACTTGGGAAGGTCACATTAACTATCAGTCACACCTGTTGACTCCCTAATACAAAACCTCCATGTGGATGATAATAAACCCTGCTGCTATATTAAACGGGTCATTTTGTACCGTGACAATAAAAAAAGACAAAACAATGCTGCTATGAAAAGCATTCACGACTTCACAAATCAACAGATGCAGAAATAATAATTAGGTCAGCCCAACAAAAAGCCTCAGCCGAAACTGAACTTATTCTTTACATAAAATTATTGGTACAGTACATTACCGTATATACAGCTCGGATGAAGAGGAAGGAAATCTTAATTCAGTGTCATAAAAGACAGAGAAAACGAGTTGCAGAGGTGTCTGTAACCTCAAAGCAAAGTCCGAACTTTTCCCCAACCAGAATAAACTGTAGCAGATCAGAACATACGGGACCTGCTCACCAGTCCTGAAAATGTTGTCACCTGCTGAACCTTGAATGAGTCAGCGTGCAGTGAAAGGTGTGTGCTTACCTCTATGCTCGTCCTGCTGAAGTGTGTATGAGCTGAGAGGAGAAGTGCCGGAAGAGTGTGCTCTTTCCCCCGTCTCATATTTCTCTGTGGTATAAAGTACCGGCTGTTCTTGTGATACCTTTTAAATGCAATGTGGGAATCACTTCAGTCAGGGAGGGAAATTCAATATGCTAATGCTTTTCACAGCAGTCAAGGAAAAGGGATAAAACCTAACCTGTCAATTACCAACAGCCAAACCACCCAAAATGATTCACTGAAAACCACCAGAAAATTCTACAAGACCGACAAAAAGGCTTAAATGCAAGTCGGTGTTTGCTTAACTATGAAATCCCGCCTGTTAAATTAACCATCTCTGACTTACTGGCATCAATTTAAATCCCATTATATCTAAAGCAGCATGTGGTTATTGTACCTCCATCAATTAGATCTTGAAGGTGGAAAATTTCAGGGTTTTTTATATGATTGCAGATGAGCACCAGGCTCTGTCAGAACCCATTATCTGAAAAATAAATGGAGACGGGCTTTGCTTTTAATAAAAGGCTAAAAATAAGGAAATAAACAAAGAAATCATAAATATAATTTCCATCCAGTTTGGAAAGTTTCACTCCCACAACGATCTGCTGCTGGAGAACGTTGGATGCCACGGTGGGACAGATGTGGGTCGAAACTGTTTGGTTCTGTCACACAGACGTCATGAAGATTCCCTTCACATAATTTGTTTACAGCTCAGAGATGGAGTGTTGGCAGTGCTCCGCTCTCTCACAGGAATAATTGCTTTGATGATAAGCTTTGTTGAAAACATGCACAAGCGTGTGAAAACAAGCACCATTTTAGATGAACCCGTATGGAAATGGAGGCAAGCTGACATGACCCACCCAGAATGGTGACATATGGCCTGTGCAATCTTACGCTCATCTGATGACTCTGTCTATTTATTGCACTGTAATCACATGTTAATGCTGTCATCACTCCCGTTAATAAGGCCAGAGGCTTTCCTCCCCACCTGCTACTAGACTTATGAAGCAGTGGAACAGGGAAAGCCTTCACAAATGAGTTAATGATGATTCCCTCAAGCAGTCTGAAAATTAACTGGGCTTTTATTAAAAATATTGCTTTTATTTTGCAAGAAACCATCGTGCAAATGTAACTGTTATTGGTTCAAATGCACACAGAAGCAATAGGAAAAGCTTAACAGACACAGGTTGAGCAGCAAGTGTGTAAATATTTAGCCACATAATTCAGATGGACACAATTTTACAAGCAATGAGCCTTTTTTCCTTGTATGAATACTTTACAACTTTTACATTGTAGGTGAAAATGTAACATGCTTTCTCATGTTTGTTGTAACAAGCAAAAACTTTAATCTGGAGTTTAATAGTTATAAAAGCAAAGCATGGATTAACTACACTGCCTGCAAGCCATTTCTTCCAGTCAGAGCCACCTATTATCTGACACGTGCGTGCATTAGTTATGTTCTACAATGCTATCTGTGTGGTTGTCCTTTAGTCACTTACTTGATGTGAGGCCAAAGCTACATGTTGGCAAAAGAGAGTTCTTTCATCTGTATCTGAGCTTGTTTGTGTATTTACACCATCTCAAATGAACCAAACTTTATGAAAAAATAAAGCCACCCATAAAAGCTCAAAGTCTTCTTCATGCTTTTAATGCAGAAGGTGCCGGTCAGATTCTGTGGCCACTGCCCTTTTAGCTTCCTCCTTTTGTGTTAATAAACACTGTTTTATTAATTAATATTAATAAAATGGGAAATATCACATGACTTCTGAATTGTCTGCAGTTTCATGCATCTATTGAATCTATTGGGGAGATGTGACTGCTATGTGCAAAATGACTGATTAAAACAAACGTGAGCACAAAAATAAAGAGCAAGATTTCTTAAGTTATGGATGGATGGATGGATGGATGGATGGATGGATG
>JBAMIG010000012.1:6198481-6208695 GCA_037177335.1 Kiunga ballochi
GATCTCACACACACACACACACATATATATACACATATATACACATACGCATATATATATATATATATATATATATAAAATTCAACAGCTTCTAATTCTTTTCTATCTGCCACACAATAGATTATGGGAGAAAAAAATGGCTGCAAATGATATACTGTTTGTAGCCTGTGTTAAAAGATAATCTGGTTTCAAATTAAATGAGAATATTAAGGGTGGATTTGAAGGAGCCTTTGAATTGGAACAGTACTTGATGTATTGTTATGACGTATAGTTCATGAAGCCACACTTGGATGTGTGCAGACCCTGAGTTGGAGCACAGCTATAATGTAAAGAGAAACAATTGTTTGCCGAGTGCACATTTATGTAACAATATCCGTCACTGGCTCCAAATCAAAGGAGAAAACTACATAATGTAACAGGACAAAAAGCTATTTTCCATGGAGAACATCATCTTCTTTTATATTTTAATCTGTAGCTTTGCTTCCGATTCTTGTCAGCTGCCTTATCTATTATGATGCTGCTAAATATGGTCTTGGCTGTCCATCTATTATAATAAATCTCTGCGGAAGTCTCCCCAGGCTTTATAAATCACCAGAAGATACCACTGAACCATTTATAAATCCTACTATGGTTGTGAGAGAACAGGAAGAGTCTGCTTTCAACTCTATAAAAAGGGATTTTTAATACATTTACAAAAAAATTGGTCAATTAGAAATTGTTCTCAGGGTTTCAGTCAACAGTGATGCAAAAAAAAAAAAAAAATCAGTCTCTAAAAGACTAAAAAGATTTTTTTCTTCTAATATCCAAAAAGTCCCCAAAATTCATTCCATCTTTGTCGGGTTGTTTCAGTCCAGATGTTCTCGATCCAGAGCAAACTGACTCAAGACACGTTAATATAAAAATAAGCTGACTTTTTACTTTAAGATACTGAATATTTTATGTTTTAAAAAGAGAAACAGTATTTTTAAAATCTTTGAAAAATGTTGATTGACTCACTTAGCTGAGTGATTTTACAAAAAGGTCACAAACTGGAATGAATGAGCTGTTGTGACAACCCGGACAGAACAAAGGACACAATGTGAGGGTGTAAATGAATAATAATAACCCAAAATTATTCAGTGTGAGAAAACTATTATATATGCATAAAGTTCATCAGTATTCTGTCTCATGTGTTAATGTGAACATATGCTGACATAGTATAAAAAATGACCTAGAGGTTGATGTGATTTCACCTTTTACTCCCAACAAAACACCAAAGGAACTCAGTAGGAAACTTTAGATGAACAGTAAGGGTCACCGTGACAACCCCAGCCATCACACAGCATGTCCAAGTCATCCACAAGGTGCTGTTTGGTTTGTAGATCCTTATGACTAGCAGCCAATCAGAATCTCCATGGGGTGGTGATGGTGGTGAGGGGTCAATCTGAACCTGAATCACTCTGAATATTCTCTTTCTCATTCTTGGAGGGTATGTGAGTGGATGGGTGTGGGGAATGTGGTGGTGGGTGTATGTTCCATGATGAGTTTTGTGTTTGTGTGTGGCTGGGTGGGTGGGGTTATATGAGTTGTGTATGTATGTGAGTGTGTGGGGATCGGGTGGGGGTGTTGATGGAAGGTCAGGGTGAAGGATGAGTTGGAAGGGCTGGTTATCGGGGTAAGACCAGGGTGTTGGGTGGATCCCATCAGGTAGGGGTCTTGGGCTCCCGGCCCTTCGTGGCATTGGTCAGGCCCCCTGTCTTCAGAGGTGGGGGGTCACATCGGCGTTCTCGGGGCTTTGCGGCCCGGCTGGGACCTCTCCTTGCTGTTGCCTGGGTGGAAGCAGGACTGGGTCGAGGATGAGGTATTTAGGTCTCGCTTCCATTCACCTGGTTTTGGGATCTTCCTGGCCTGACTCTGACCTCTGACCACATCGGCTCGATCGCTGTGGTGTGAGCTTTTAGCGCTCCATGTTTTCCACACACTGACACAGTCACTGAGTTCTAAGGTTTACTTCAAAACAAACAGCTTGATTTCATTTTGCTGGTGTGTTTCTGTCTTAATAACATTGTTTCTTTACAGCTGATGCATCTCATGTGTTCCTGACAGCTAAAGACTTTGTGTTTCAGTAAAGGTCTTATAGATAGATGCTGCAGGACCTGTTGGGATGTTTGGTTTTCTATTCTGTGTTTTTCTCTAGGTTTCTGTTCATTTTATTTTTTTGTGTCCTTTTTATTATTCTTTCCAGTCAAGTCCTGCAGTCAAATGTAAAGCATGTAACAAAAAACATTTATTCTAGATAAAGAATTCAGATGCCAATGGGACCTTTATAAAGCTCCCCTTGACAAAGCAAAATTGCCAACACAACACAGATTATCAATCTGCTTGCTTGCTGTACAAGTGAAATAAATAAATGAAAGAATATTCTCTTTCCTTAGCTTGGTGTTTGGCTTCCTGCTCAAAGGCAAGTAAACTATCCATTTACCATATGGTAATAAGTTTTAGCTCCTCTCTCATTATTGTCTTTCTCCCCTACCTCTTTTATTTTCCACCCTTGTTTTTTACACCACCTATCCCGATCATATATTTCTTTTTTTCATTTTCCCATCACCCTCCTCTGTTATAACCCTCATTTGGTTATTATTTCTGATTGGAGTCATGGCAAATATTTTATTTAATATTAGTTATATTAAGTTTTACCTACTGCTTGGCCCGGTTAATCAATCAGGACCACTCGGCTTGACAAGACAGTTTTTTATTAGTGTTTATTATTGTAATTCTGCATTTAAACTAAGATTCACCTTTTTTCTCTGCATAATAAAATCCAACTAAAATCCACTTTGTGCTCCTGTTTGACCCAAGTTATCCTGAATTAACTCAATTTAAAACTCGATGTGGAAGGAACATCAACGGGCTTTTAAAACGTGTGTGACTCAAAAATCTTCAAATACTGTAACTAAAAATTCATTTAACAAAAAAAAAGTCTAACTAAAAAACTGAACAGTAACTCTGACAAACGTTGCACGGCCTCCGTCCTGGTTCTGATGACAAGTTTTATTTATAAAAACTGTTTTACAGCAACAGTCTGGTGAGCTGCACCATAAATGGAAGTTTGGGAATCAGATCCAAACTCCTCCAAAACATAGTATTAGAAGTTTCTGCTGTATCTTCTTCCAGCATTGGAATATCATGTGGCAAAGCCTCCCTGTTTTAAAGTGGTGTCATATTATCTTTTTCCCCCACACATAAGCTCAATCTGACGGTTATCTGAGAAGCACTGAGCTTCAATGGCCTGTTGATGAGATCAATGCCTGTGATGTGTGTTAGTGTGCAGTGAATCTAACTTGGTGCTTGGTGGGGGGAGTCTGTCTCTTCATGGCTGCAGGCAAGATATGATAGATTGGAGGCCAGACCACAGGCCTTCTCAGGTCTCCGCTGGGTGCTTGTTGCATCTACAGTTCAAAGTCTGCTGTGCACACACATGTGAAGAAGACACAATGCTCAATGGCTGAGAGGCTATCTAATGTTTTTGAAATAATCTGCAGGGATTTAGGGTTGGAACAGTGAGGAGGAATGGAAGGATTGAGATAAGGATAGAGAAACATGATAAACATGGGGGAAGGCTTATGGAGCTCTCAGAAAGCACACCTTTAACGGAATGAGTTTGAGAAAAAAAAAAAAAACAAGAAGGTGGTAAGATTTATAAATTCTGTTTCGTGAAAACAGCCTTGTCCTCTGGAGAAAACCGAGCCGGTGGGATAAAATGATTATGTAATGGAGAAGTGTGCTGAAGTGTCCCATTTCCAGGCTAGAGCATGTAGATTTTTAAATAAGAAAAAGTGAATAAAGTCAGATATGAAGCTGTGTGAAAACAGGGCTTCTCCCTCCTGAGATCTTATCTTATAGTTTTTATACATCATCGAGACGTAATTGTCAAAGTGGACCAAACAGTGATATAAATCTCCCTTTTCAAACACTAAAACACACATTTACACTCGTGCAAAGCTTTATCATTGTGTGTAAACCTCCACATTAACACGTTTCTCCAAATGGTAGCTTTACAGATATTTGAGCAGCTATTAACAATTTCTTCACTCCAGTTCTCTCTGTAATTAGAATGGAGTCATGTAACTGATAGTTTTAATGGGCTATCTGTCACATTTCTGTGGTGCATATTTTGTTCTGCTGCAAATGCCAACCTCTACTGATCCGGCTGTTTCATGTCCTCGTTTTTTACTATGCAGTGACTCCAAATTCAGTGCAGCTGCAGAGGCTGTTTCAGTCATTCCGTTCTAAAGGACATGCAGTCACTAGTGACCTCTGTCAACACAGTTTTGGCATGTCACAGCGAATTGGTGATCAATTGCAGGCTAATCGTAGCGCAGTGGGTGCCTGGGTTATTGAATGTGCAATGGAAAAAATCCAAACAAAGAAAAAAAAAATCTGCTCTTGACCTCGTTTTGAGGCTTTGCAGCACATTTATGATAGTTTTACTTTCAATTGAACGTTCATATTTAGATGCTGTCGGCAGCAGCAGTGCAGGTACCTCGCCTCTGAAATATTTACAAGTCAATGCTTGTATCAGCATGTTCCACTCTGTATATTGTTTAGGACAAGGGAACGGCATACAGCATTTGTCACTGAGGTGTCACTGGTGTAAAACAAGCAGGGCTAGCTGAAAGCCACCCCCCTCCCCCCTCGCTTCAAAGCCCATGTTGATTTAAACCTGTGCCATGCTTGTCACCTTGAAAACAACAATGCTAATCTCTTTGAATAGGTTCGCTTGAGATGTCGCAGCAATGCCACACACACAAAAACGCATGTTTTCTTCCTGAGCCTGCTGCTGAGGCAGGGAAAAGCATGGGCCACTCAGAAGGAGCAGACATTTGTTATTCTTTTTTTTTTTTTTGTAATATAATTTAGTTGAAAAGAGAGGGCACACTGGCGATCAATAGCAGGTCAGCCAGTGATGGATGGCAGCAAGATTACTAATTTCACTGCTAGACAAATAACTCTGCGCTTGGCCTTCTGAGCTGAGGAATCAGGAGTAAAAGTGGCACACCGAGCAGCATAAGGTGTTTCAGCTCTCCAATCCACTTCCTCATTCACATGATCATTTATCTCCATCGCTTCTGGGCCCCTAGCTTTCACTCGCACTCTCTGAAGCGTCATAATGACTGTCAGGGTAATCACATGAGAGAACGTGTGTCCACTATCTGTGTTGGAAATTCACCATTACTTTTGGGAGTTCTAACTCTGCGAGCTGCAGGAAAATTGGGACAGCGCTAAAGCCTCAGATTGTTCCTGCACTCAGTTATAAATGCACAAATGTATGAATGTCTCTGTTTAATACAAGACGGCCATTGTCCCAAAACAATAATCAATTTCAGAACATTTCCCATCTTAAAATCTTCCAGTCATTCATTAGAATGACTGAAATTCTCCCAAAGGAGAAAAAAAATCCCAAAATAAAAACAAGGGATGTTTTTAATTTGTCTTCAAATCACATCAATAAATGGAGGAGGAGAGGTGGGTGGTAGGATAGGTCAGAGAGAAAGACACAATAGGACATGTCCAACTTTCTAGGTCTCTCAACGCTCAGATGAACTCATTAGAAGTTAATTAATCACAGCTATTGATCCGTTGTCACTCTTCCCAGTGCAAGGCTCCACTAGATTTCAGGGCTCGAGTTCTGCTCAGCCAGTTTAAAATGCTGAGCGCTCTCATCTCCCTGCCTTCTTGACTCGGCTGTGCTATTTGTCCTGGCGCCATGCTGCTACAGCGTGTAGCATGAGATGGCAGCTCCATGCCTGGGAAGCCAAACGACTAAGGCGACTGAGATTCAGTCGGAGCTTAATAGAGTGTTAATGCAGTCTAGATTTCCATACTGTATTACATTCATTTCACACCAAGCAATCTATTTTAGCTTTTCTTCCATTTGGAGCCATTTTAGTTGACAAAATGCCCCATCGGGTAACCAAAGCTGACAACTTCCTGTAATTTAGCCTGACAAACGTAGAGACGTTTTTATCCATGTTAGACATTAGCATGTCGAAGCTATCTGGCTTGATTTAAACAGAGATTTGCGAGCCTGTTTGTCTGTTTTTATTTATTTATTTTGCTTACAGCCCCCTTGTAAAGTATTCCCCCCCTACAAGCCAGGCTATGTGTAACGTCTAGCTCTGCCACTGTGCATGCAGAGAGTTAATCCATGCGTCTGTAGCTTCCATACTGGATTATTTTAAATTTTTTATTGGAACATCATCTTTAAGCTTATTTAAATGTTTGTCAACTAATCCAAGATCCTGCTGCAAAGGTTTTGGTGAGGATTTACTGGAGCGACCACATTTCCCTCACATTTCTCATCATTGGCTTGTAAGATCCAGGATTGATGTCTTGCTCTCATACAAAGCTCTTAGTTATCACACCCTATTTTACCAAAAGAAATCTGATCCATATTGTCCTGGGAAAGCAAGCAGAAGGCCAACTTGTGGTTTCTTGGGTTTCTGAGAGGAGATGTGGTCCCTGTGGAACCACCTGCCAATCAGTTATTTTGATGCAGTTGCTAATTTTAGGATTAGATTAAAAAAAAAAACTTTCTTCCCACAAATGTGAACCTGAGAAACGTAATCTTCTCTACTTGGGACACAATCTTCAGTCAGCTCTGAATTCACAGGGCACCACATTTCTGTGGTGAGCCCACGTGAATGTAGCAACCTAAAGCTTTTTGGACTGGCCCCTACTGAACCCCTGATGCTAATGCCCATCACCAGGTCCTCACTGGCAAGCTCCCATTGCAGGCCTGGCTCCAGGAGGATGTCCTGGTTATTCAGGACATGAGATCTTGGAAACTCTACCAGACAACACAGTCCCCAAGTTCACGATAGGTTTTAGAAGCTTCCATTATGATGTGAAAAATCAAAGATCTGGTCTGATTTTGTTCAGAAGAAATTCATTTTGTTTTGTTTCGTTTATTTCTGTGTGACCGCTGGTAACTGATCATAATTTAATTTTGTTCGGTTTACACATTTGGATTTCATCAAATGTTACATTAGCATGCTTCATACATTTCTGGAACATTAGCATGTTCCAGAAATTATTACACAGCAAAATCCTACAGGTCACTTTGTAGTGAAATCTGTATGAGGTTTTGATTTTCCACTTAAGGCCCGGCTGGTCTTGTGAAGAACCTCACTTTGTGCGCCAAGTTTGTTAAAGGACCCAATTGCAAGCTGAGCCTGAGAAGCATTCTTAATTTAGACAGACACGGGGACCATGACTAATGTCTTTGTTTTGCTGGAAGATGTCAAAACATACAAGTAATGAAGCTTAAACTTGTATTTGAACACAAACCAACTCATATGACTCAATCGCATTTGACTGTTGTAAAACAAACACATCTGCAGGCAGAGAGATTGTAAAGGGCAAAGCTACTGTGTTTTAGCGTGTGAGATGAAAAGAACGTTCTGGAAATGGATTGCTTGTGTAACAGAACAGATTAGTATGTGTGGCAAATATCAGAACCTAAAAGTAAGCATAATGGTTTAGTCCAACTTAAGGTTATAAAAGGATTCAAAGAAGGTGGCCTTTTTTTGTGAAGAACCTCACTTTGGGACAATGTCTCCATGAAAAGGAAGTTGTGTTGTTTATGTGTAAAGTACCAGTCACAAAGATTTGGAAGACCTCTGTTCAATTGAAATACATGGACCTGTGAGTCCAAAGTTTTGATAAGAAATGGTACCTTGGAAATAACACCAAACAAAAATCAGTCAGCAGTTTGTTGTTCTAAATCGCACATCTGTAGACACAGAAACACTGCTTTCAGAAAGTTTATGTTAAAAACATACAAAAAAGTGCAAAACTGTATCAAAGAGAGGAGCAGAATGTGAGCTAAATACCTCCATCCATCCGTCCGTCCGTCCGTCCGTCCGTCCATCCATCCATCCATCCATCCATCCATCCATCCATCCATCACTGGGCCAGTGGGCTACGTAATGACATGAAAATCTTCTTTGGGTAGTTTGAGTTTGGTTTCCAGCATGGCTGAAAGTGTAAGCAGATAAAGGGTAAAAATGGACGTGCCCTACCTCACTATTTGTCGTGATGTAGTGAAGCCACGCCTGTTTCAGGATTGAGCTTGATGCAGCAAATCTTGTCAAAATAAGTGTGTCAGCCTCTGTGTCTATGTCTACAGAGTTGGTGCTGATAAATATCCAGGACTACCTCTTATATGAATATTCATTCATTATGTAAAGTATACTGTGAAAGTGGCTTTATGAATAAAATCACTCTCTTTCTTTCTTTCCTTCCAAATGGGCCTAAGATGCTTTGTATGATCAGTGTAAAAAGAGCTATTCAGTGTTTCTTTGATCCTTGCCATTTATTACTATAGATTGTTTACAGCCTAAATATAAACAACCAAACAAAAAAATCATTGTTTTTGAAAAGATATACTGCAATGATATGTGGAAAAAAATAATTATATGAATAAGGTTCATGCAATTCACATCACATATGCAAAAAGCTCATTAGACTGTTGACTAAGATCCAAGGAACTAGTTGTTTGCCGTCATAACTTTCTCTGAAATACAGTTTGTTTTCCTGGTAAATATAGTTTTTAACTAAAACTAAATAAAAGATCTGGAACACAACAGAAACCTCCAACAGTAATGAATAGAGAAATAAAGCTAAAAATAGTTTGATAGAGAGGCTGACCGTTCTATGCATGATCTCCTAAGGTGCAGATGTGCCAGGAGACACTTATTTAGGCTGTGTGGGTGTAGTGGTGGAAGGGGATGCAGCCTGTTGACAAATTTCTCTGCTTGGGGAAAGAAACTGTTCAGTGTCCTGCTGGTCCTGCAGCTGATGCTCCTGAGTCGTTTTCCTGATGGCAAAAAGGGTGACAGAGTGCAGGATGGGTGGTGAGGATCCTTCATGATGGATGTCACCCTGCTGATAAAGTAGATATCCAGCAGCACTGGAAGATGGGCACCAGTGATATCTCTGGCTCTTTTTTTTACAATTTTCTGCAGCATTTTTTTCTTTTTTCATAAGGATGCTGTCAATTAGGCCCGTATAGAGGGTGGTCTGATATTCTTTAGCAAGACTAAACTCCCAGGCTGCTGGGTCTTTTCTATGATACCAGTGATGGTAATGGTTGAGGGCAAGCTGCAAGCCGTATAAACCCAGAGGGAATAACTTAGGTGACCCTAGATGTTCTAGGTGGGAAAGAAGTAGACTTGATAAACTTAAGGAATGAATAAAAGACAAAAACAATGCAATAAGAACTTCTAATATACCATAAAAAATCTGAGCATGTTACATTAAACTAAAATCCAAAACATAACAAACCCCCCACTGCCCTTAAAAAAGCTGCTACTACATTCAAAATTATGTCATTTATTAGTTTGAACACATAAAATGGACACACTAACTCTGTAAATGACATTTTAACTGCAATATGTGTCATAAGACATGACCTCACGCTGCATAATACATTCTTCATGTCACAGTTGGAACAGGTTTTTTTTAATGATACATGACTTTAACATGTAAGGCACATATTTAACATTATGAAAATGTAAATTATGTCAAATATGTGGTATGAATTGAAAATGTAATATTTGCAAGACAAATGGGATTTAACTAAGTGGCTGGTATAAACCAGAATCATCTGCACAGTATGTAAACGGTATGCACACATTCCTAGGTGCTGGAAATTTAGAGAACTGAGACCCAGCCGGACTTTCAGATGCAACTTTCAGAACAAACACAATGTTCAAGCAGAGGAAAGTCATTGTGATTGATGGAGCCATCACTTCATCAGGAAAAATGAAGCAAGGAACTGAAGAAATACCAGCTGCTCAAGGAAGCGCGACATAAAACTTAGAAGGTGAAGGCAACGGTAGAACCTGCAGACATCAGAGGATCCTGAGCTGGAGAGCTGGCTACATCTTTCGGACATCTCAGTTCAGAGGAAGAGTGCAAAGAAAGAATAAAGATCTCATCTCATGCTGCTCAGATGCTGGACAAGACACGTAAAAAAAAATTAAGATTAAGATCTCATGCAGACCCCGGTATAACAAATCAGTCCTTTTTTTTTAGATTAGATTAGATTAGATTCAACTTTATTGTCATTACACATGTACAAGTACAATGCAGCGAAACACAGTTTGGCATCTAACCAGTAGTGCAATAGGCAACAAGTGCAAGATATATGTTATATACAGTGTGTGCAA
>JBAMIG010000012.1:6249243-6261607 GCA_037177335.1 Kiunga ballochi
GGAGGGGGAGAACAATCAATAGTCGCAGAGGCAGAACCGTTTGTTGGGTGTGTTTGGGGAAATTCCCCCCCCCCTCAACCCCCCCCCCCCCCCCCCCCCCCACCCCCACCTCACTCCCACGCTTGCACACCCACAGACTCCCGACTCGTACTCACACGGCGCTGATACTGTCAAATGCCTAAATGCCAGACCACCTTCCACCTGCCGGCTACACCCCCCATGAATAGAGGAAGTGATAGGAATACAGATATGCTATCCCTACACACACACACACACACATACATAACTATCTGCACACATGTGGAAATGGACAGTATCCTGCTGTTTCTTTCTGCTCTGCCTTAAACTGTTCCTCAGCTTCTACTTCACTTCATGGAGCAATAGGTGACCTTTTAATCTGTATTTACTCCTACGGGCCGCAGCGTAGTTCTCCGCTTTAGACCCATTGGTAACATTTCACCGGTGCTGGAATCCCTGAGTGCTTTGAACAATTTTGTGTCTTTCCAGAGATCGCATGTTTTAACAAAGAGCCTCATCATGATGCAATTTTCAGTGTCTGTTTTGGTCGATTAAAAACTCCAAAAATCCAGCAGGGCATTATTTGAAATAAGAAAAAGGTGTTTCCTTCATGTTTTTATGTGTGTGTGTGTGTGTGTGTGTGTGTGTGTGTGTGTGTACAGAATGGTCACTGTCTGTATTGATGAATCTAAATTTATGTGCAGTTGCATGCTGGTGTGTCTGAGCAGAACCAATTAATTGTCCTGGATCAAATTATCAAAGCAAAAAAGGCAAAAATGGAGCAAGACTTTGTTATTTTCAAATCAATTTTGAACACACAAAAGGATTTCACCACATAAGGATATTTCTCAAAAGACTTTCAATTCAAATTTGCATTAGAAATAAAACATGACACACAGAACTGGATTTGACTATGAATGTCATATTGTATGTAAATTGCCACAAAATGACCCATGCATGGCATCTTGTGGAAAAGGCTGTTTAAACAGAAAATGTGAATATAATATCTCACAGGGACTGCCTCAAATTAGAAAAAAAACAAAGTTTAAAATGCCAAATAACCCATTGTGCTCACAAATAACAAGCATTTAGTTATTTTTAATCTTGTTCTCATTCAATAAGAATGTTTAGTCACTGATTAATTTGCAATAGGCTAACTACTAAAGGTTTTGCACATTTCATTTTAGCTAAAAAATAAACTCAAATAAAATTGCACACATAATTTACTTTGACAAAGCTTCACAATAATTAATTACTCCGTTCCTTTTCTTTACCTTTTCTATTCCACTCAATCCAAATTTCGGGTTGCGGTGCCGCCACGTTGATCTAGCAGCTTCAAGAGCGCATGTGTGCACTGTACGTAACTTTTCCCGCGCTGTACGTATCGCCCTAACACGCATCAGTGCGTATGACGGAGTCACTTTGGGGAGAGCCCTCCTGGAACCCATAGAAATTAATTGCAGTGTCCAAAATTTGAAGTCATGTAAGTCTATGAGAGCGCCTGGGGTAATTTTCAACCAGGGGCGGGGCTTCTGGTTGGGAAGTGTCAATCAGGTTGTTGAAAGTCACAGTGATTTTCTGGCTGCTGATTGGACAATAATATTAAGACTCAGACCGGCAAAATAAACATTTTTTTCTCTTTTTTTTATGTGGCTTTAGGAGGGCGAGGCACTATCGGCCACTATGGGCCAGCCGCCCCTGCTCCAAGCTGAGACCGGACCCAGCAAACAATGACAACCACACCACAGTGCAGCCCGCCTCACACTAATATTACCTATAGTGTATGTTCAACACAGAGCTACTAATGTTATGTCTGATCATCCCAGCTCATGTGACTGGTTTTTAAGCAGTACCAGTTGTCGCTTACCTGAATACAATATTATGTCTTTTCATGCTAGATCCTCAAATTGTCGGAAATGTTCACATTGACATGTACTAAAAGACGGGACTGGGTTTTTTTTATTACTGGTTTTTACTGTACTGCAGAGTTAGAAAGCTAATGATTGATATAGTTTGATGGTTAATTGTTTTGAGCTTTAACTGCTTCCTCACTCAGAGCCGTGTTGCTTGTCATCCTTGGGAAATACGCTCAAAACGCCCTCTGCTTTACTGTCCGTTCACCTCTCATGGCTCCATTTTGTTTTTATTGTTTGCAGAAATACATTGAACATGTTTGAAGCCTCATGTGGCTCATAAGCTAAACTGCGTTACATTGTAATCATGTCCCCTCTGTCATGAGACTTGCCCTTCATCACAGGCAGTTCACACAATCAGGCTCATCTGCTCCACCTGGGACTCATCAGCTCTCTCTCTCTCCACCTGCTCATCACCTACATAATCCCTTCTCAGTCTCTGCTTCCCTGCCAGATGGTCATTTGACTCCCCAGTGAAAATTCCTGTACTCATTCTTGTCTTGTTATAGATCTTCGTTCCTTACCTCCTGACCATCCACGGACCCTCGTTTGCCTGAGCCCTGCTGGACTCTCCTGATCTCTGCCTTTCTAGATTGACCCGTTTCCGACCTGACCTCCGCCTTTTGCCTTGCCCCTCTGCCTGGATCTGGTTGCAGCCATTGCCATCAGGTCTCCTCGCTTCCTGCCTCCCCTCCAACCACATCGAATAAACTGTTAAAACGTATTGCTGTGTGGGATGAATTACCGGATCTTCTGTACTATCATTACACCCTCCGTCTATACGTTTGGTGATGCTCTGGCCCTCTTTGTGGGAACATTTTAGGCTGATTTGGATTTGATGCTGCTGATGGCAGATTGTAGACAGCTGACCAGTCACTGCATTCACCATAATAAGAAACACACCTGACTCAAATTAATGGGTAATTGGTAGACTTGTGCAGAGTTTAATGTCGAGCTATGCATCAGTCTGCTAAGTCTTTTGTGTGTCAGATGTGTTGCACCTGCAGGACTGCATCACTCAATGAGTTGACCTCGCCTGATCCAACCCTGGCATTTTGGTTGTATCTTATTTGGTTTGCTTAATAGTTATTGCAGGTGTGTAGTAAAATGTTTATTACCTCAGATCTCCAATAAACGGAGATGGAAACATTTTTCATCTCTTGGTTAATGCAGGACAACAGCAAATCATGGAGCTGTATCAGATACAATAAGTCCTCAGTTGATCAAATTTCTTTAGGACTTTTATCATCTTCTTCCACTTCTGACCACAATCTGTTCCTCCCAAACAGGACCAAAGAGTTCTTAAACATGCAGTTTTTTTGTTATCTTTATCTAAAATACCCTGCATGGAACCTACAATGACCTTTGATTTCCTGTATTTGGTTCACTTGTGCCTAAGTGAGCTAGGGGTACTGCACAATCACTAAATAAGCTTCTACCCCCTTAAACTTTCCAGGTTCAACGAGTCTCACAAATCTGGTCTTTGCTGCATTCACACCTACTGACTGATCATCTCAGAGTTGGAGTCATTGGCAAAAGTAAAGAGACATGAGGGAGAGTGTAGTAAAAACGAAAGAAGTGCAAAAATTGAGTAAAGCTGTGGACATGATACTGGAACTTCTGCCCACTCCTATTCACACTTACAGCATGATGAAAGAACACATTTTGACCATTTTATTCCACAGGAGATATTATCTGACTTTTTTTTCTCCCAAAAAGTGTAAAGAATATTTTTTATCAAAGCTGTGAGCCCTGTTTTATCCTGACTTTTTATCCTATCTGTGTTATTAGTCATAAGTCAGTTAATACATTGTGCACTGCCACAATGATTATTTATGACATATGAAAGCAAAGGAAATAAATGATTTCAACAGGGCTGTTTTGATATTATATCATTTTATCTCTAAAGTGTGTCTTTTAATCAGTTTGTGTGTTTATTTGTGCAGGTACGGTTAGGCTGTGGCGTCCCACTTCTTTTAATGTGCAAAGTACCGTATGGTAAATTATTTATGTATATTTTATATATATATATATATATATATATATATATATATGAGTTGATTTAACTTCTTCACCAGAAGACTGATCAATTTCTGTGTCCTGTCTGTAATGACCTACACCCCCCCAAAGATAATTATGTCTTAGCAACTATTTGAACTTATTGCATAATCTTGACAAGGAGAAAGCTCCACTTTGTGCTTAATTTCAAACACCAGCAGGACACATGGAGAACACATTGTAAATGTTTATTTTTGCTCCTGGCTCACAGAGTTTTGTTCACACTGTGATAAAACTGACATCTTTGTAATTGGCAGAGTTTCAGCTTCATATGACGCCTCACTTATGTGGTTTTGTGCTATAGTGAACTGCGTTGTTCTTATGTTTTGTTACATGCGCACATAAGTGCTTAGGGTTTCAATTGTGTTTTATTTGAATGTCAGTACCAGCCGAGTTTCTCCCGGTGATATTGGTATATCACATCTAAAGATTGGTGCTTCCATCCTTCTCTACTGGCCTTATCTGATACTGCCTCTCCATGAAAATGTTAAGTTCCAATTATGTTAATTATTAATAGTTATAACCAGGATAAATACAACCAGAGACGAAAAATTCATCTTTGGAAAACATTTCAAGGAAAAAATCACACATTCTGTGTATCAGCAAACCTTCTGCATTAGATGAGTTTAAGCCTTCTCTATCAGAGCGAACCAGATGACTTGATTTTCTTGATGGAGGATGCAGGTGTGAAAATCTAACAGCTTCCCTACTCTCACCATCCTCCATGTTGAGACACCGTCATGCTTTACTGCTACAGCTGCAAAAGAAAAATGCTAAATAAATGTTCACTTGCAATTAAGAAACATACAGTTTATGTGGCAGCCAGTAATGGCAGCAGGGAACTCATTTTCACTAGGTGTTAGAGTAGAGGAGATTAGTTTTTGTGTGAGACAGAGGAGAGTGAGGGAAAGAGGACAACATCATAATAGCTGTGTGGATTATAGATAGCATTGTGTGCTTTTATGCAAGATTTTGTTAAGAGGGAGAAACTGGAATAGGTGAGGTGTTCTGTGTATGTATGCTTGTCAAATTGAAGAAGGAGAAGGACCTTTAACTGAGCTGGACAGGCGAAGATCTTTATATATCTTCCTATAAAACAACCTCAAGGTCAGCGGCGCTTTGGGCTGCTGAGGCTGGAATCTGTGTCAACTGCGGCCCAACTAATATCTTTTGCTTTGTTATTATTGTCTACCAGCACTGTGCCCCACAATCCTCTGCAGTGATTAAACAGCTGAAAGGGAGCGTGAATTGGGTTGATAGGATTGAGAATGACAGGAATTTATATGTGAGCCTGCGTGTCGGAGAATATTTTGGGTCTATATGAGTGGAAAAAGACAGCAAAGCAGATTTGCAGACAAAGACGGATGCAACTCAATGGTTGTGGGTGCCTCTGTTTACTTTTAGAAATAGTGTGTTACACCTCAGCCACACCTCATTGAATCTTCCTACTTAGGCTGTGCCAGTGTCAGGAGGAATTTCAGCTCAAGTTCTTTGTCAAAGATAACGAAAGACAATCACAGAAGTGTTTAAGCGTATTCCATCATATGTCATTATCAAATGAACTGCTGCTGTATTTACTGTGTCCTTAGCATTACTTATGCGCAACATAGCACGGTAGTTTAGCACTTAAAAACCTTACAAAGCTTTTGTTTTTTCATCATTTTTATTTTCCTGTATTGAAATCGAGAAGTATCCCCTGCAGCGTGTGCCTCCATGCTGATGTTATTGAATAACTGATCAAACTTCATCCATCAGGTTCAGAGCAGTGAAGCATCAGGAAGTGTAAAAGTTTCATCAGAGATGGGCCAATCTTTTAAATGTGCATGTTTAACGGCTTAACTTCTCACTAAGCTAACAGAAAAGCACACGAGAATCATTTGCAGGGTGTTCTTGACTTGCTGCTGTGAAATGATGAGCATTTTCTCGGAAGGCTGTGAAATAATCAGATCGTTGTTTGATGACACTTTTCACAGCTCAACACTTTATAAGTTAATGATAAAATGTAGGCAAAACGCTGTATGATGCCAGTTGTGAATGATAATACAGTTATACTTTTAAAGATTGTATTTCAGCTTGCAATGAGAAATGGACGACATCTTTCAGCTTTTCAAGATTACTTTTTGACGGATAGTGGAAAAAAAGAAGTTTCACTTTGGTTTTACTAAAGTCTTACTTTGCTCTGTGCCATTCATGATTTCATAACGGTCTTTCTGTCCCATATTTCACACGCAGCTTGTCAATCTGGAATTGAAAAATTCAGCTTTTGTGTGTTCATAATTAAATCTGTTTGAATTGATGTCTTCATAAATCAGAGAAATTGCTTTAAAGCCCTACAGGAAGGCAAATACTCACAGAAGAATTCATTATAGAGCATTTATGGTATAGTTTATTTAACTTTTTATGTCCAAACAACAAAATTTTAGTGATTCAAATAACTTGAAAAAGGGAAAATTGTAATAAGACTTAAGGTAAGCATTACTATCTGTACTTAGCTTTAAAGAAATCCAGCAGATTTTGCAAATTAAATTTATAATGTATATGTAAACCATGATAATTCTTTCTTATCATGCCATCTTATTCAGTCAAACTTTAGGTTACCTTTGGATAAATTAAGTATTTTATTTAACAGTTGAATCTTTGTTTATTAAAGGGAATCAGTTTCTTTATTTGACACTAAATGGTTTGAATAAGTGACATAAAACAGTTGAGTTAAACAAACTTAAATGAACTTGGATAAATTTATTTTAACCTTCACAACCAATGAAAATTATTCAGGTAAATTGATCCAACTACTTTTACAGTGTAAAACTAAGAGCTGAGATTCTAAAACAAAAAAAGCCAACTTTTCCAGTTCCCTTGAGTAGAGTCTAGAATACAGACTAACTAAATAGTTTGTTTGTTTTTTTTGTTTTGTTTTTTTTAAAGAATTTTAGAAACCTTCTGGTGACATGAGGTTACTGATCTCTATTTTTTTAAATGGCTGTAAGAAAGATTTTTTAAAATTGATTTGTTGATTAAATAGCAATAAATACAAATCATCTGATGGGTGGGTTAGTGTTGGTCTGACTCTGAGCTCAGTGATTTGCTTTTTGCAGGTAAACTGTTCCTGGACAGTCACTGTTCCTGGAATTCCACCACATGTGGTCGGTGCATAAAGATTAAATGCAGAGAGATCTGACTGCAGTGGCTTTCATTTATTATCAAATAATATGAAAAAATGGTCCAATCCACATATTAAGGACAGAGGACACAGCTGGTGATACAAGAATAATCATATATTATATCATATCACAGAATCTATTACGGCAGAGCGGGCCATGAGCACAATGATATAAAGCACAATATATAGATTCACATGCAAAATAATAATAAAGGACATTTTCTACATATTTGGAGACCAAATATTGATTAGGTAACTGTTACATTTTGCACTATGTAAAACTGTATTAAATGGAGACTAAACTCATAAAAAAGGTCAAAGGAGATAAATAGAGAGGGAACACTGACAGGTGTTAAATTTCTGACATTTAAAAGGTTAAGGATAGACCTTAAATGACACTTACTATAGTTAGAGCATTATTCAATACAAGGTTAATTCTAGGGGCTCAACAAACATTTATGCTTTCACTATTGCAGCACATCATCTGATGCCTCCATAAACAAAACAAAAGACAATGAATCCCCAAGTTTCTTGGGATTTATTATGACTCTTTTAGCTTTGGATCTTTGGATGTAAACAAACAAACAAACACATGACTCATTTTCTTTTTAGATTGGGCTGAATCGTACCGTCACAGTGCCTCAGAAAGCAGACAGTGGTTCTCACGTTCTCAGCAGTCTGATAATAGGACCGCAACAGGATCATTCAGAGACTAAAAATCGTCCTCCAGTAAATCTCCAAACACAAACAGGAGCAAACATATTTCCTTAGAAGTTCAACCTCAGGTTCTAGGTTTATCAAGTGCTTTTCCTAAGGGACAGAATCACTAAGGAAAATAGTCAGAAAGAGACTGATTGAGTTATTAGTGTGATAAAATAGACACCTAGATGCATAACTATGAGATATTTATAAATTATTGGTCTTTAAAGTAGTAAGAACGTTCTGCATTTGTGACATGAGTTATGAGCTGTAAATAAAAGAAAAGATTCTTACAATATAATAAAGTTATTTCCTTCTTGTGCCTTTTGTAATTATTGCTACTGTTCTGTTATGTGGCACCAAAACTGTCCACAACAACACTGCAGTACAATGAACCTGGTAAGTCTAAGAATTACTCAGCTCAACAGTTTTTTCTCCACTGAAAAGACAGTTTTTTTGCAAAAAATGACAGGATGAGACGACACTGCGATGGCTTTAGATGGTAGATTTTGAGCTTCTTCTGGGATTGTTGCTGCGTTAGCAGAAGCAGCATCTGGTGTTGTAGACATGCCATTGCAGCTTCAGATAAAAGATCATTTAGAATTTTTTTTTTCAAATTAGAGGAGTGGGAGGCAATGGTGCCTCAGAGCAAGAATGTTCACGCTTCAAATCTTCACCATGTGCAGTTTGCATGTTCCCCTTGCACCTGCGTGGGTTTTCTCCAGGTACTCTGGCTTCCTCCCAGTCTATAAAGAGTCATCCAGGAAGATAATGTGCACCAGCTCTCACCTGATGGGCTGCAGTACCTCTGAACAGGTTAGAGGGGGCATAAAAAATGTATGGATTATCAGGTATAGAGGGTTAACCCATCAACATTGACTAAAACAAAATCAGCATGTTTCTGAGTAAAATGGAAAAAAGAAGCACATTTCACACACAAGGCGAAATAAAAAATAGCATAATATGAGGAAAAAGTACATTTCATACAAGAAAAGTAAAAATTTCAGGATTAAGATGCTGGGTTAAAAAGCAAACAATGACAATAATAACAACTTTTTAATTAACAATGCTTCATATTGAAACATCTGTACACTGCAGCATCATGACAGCTGAAGTGATGCCACATTGCCGTGAAAGTGTTGTGTTGTTGCAACACACAGTGTCCTCTGCCCTAAACCTTTTAGGCACAGATGGGATATTTTCATCACATTCTTTGCTTAGCCTGGGATCACACAATCACCATAATACAGCTGAGCTGTTATTGTAATTATTAATATACACACGGGAGTGAATGAAGTATCCTGCTTCAAATCAAAGAGCAGTTTTAGGATAAAGGGTTGAGCCGACTGTAATGCTCACATTGGACCCAGAAAACAGAGAACAATGGGTGCGAGAGAGATCCGTGAACAAGAAATTTGTTTTCCAGAGAGATTTGTCAACTGCTGGAGTAGCTTGTTAGCAGCTTGTGTTCAGATAAAAACAAGAGCAACCGTGTCGCACATGTGCGAGCTTCTGAGCAATTCTTCTTGAACCTACAACTAGTATTTAGTGTTATCTTAACCTTTTTTTCCCTGAAGCAAAGCAGTCCCTCTAGACAGACTCATTGCATATTCACTATGTGCCCTTTCCTGCTCACCAGAGCTTATTGTGTGTCTCAGAGCACTGTGGGTATTAGCAGTGAGTTACTAGAGGGGAAGGGGAGCCATGCTGTGCAGGCAAGTCTGTAATGATGATCTTCACCATGAGTGATAATGAGTGCTCAGGTAATCCCCGCCTGGGACCACAAGTAAACACCCAAGCTAACAAACACACAGCTCTGGCACACTGTTAAAGAGCAAATGCCACCAAGTTACCTCACAAACACATATCTGGAAGCCCCATGCACTTTGCTTGTGTCTTATCAGTCTGGCTGCCAAGCATGCAGGGAAATCAGAGGCGTCAGAGGCCAAACTTATGGTACCCTAAAGGCTGGTATGATGATGCTTCACTCTCTCCTCCCCCTTTCCTCTTCTAGCAGCTTTATTCTTTATCACGCAGGCAATCGCAAAGATAGCAGTGTTCAGAAACTGGTCCTCCAGCTCAGTAATGGGGACCGCAGGCCGCTAATGCAACCCCCGAGCCCCGGCCTTTTTTACCTGGAGCCATCTCTGAAAGGAATAAATGAGGGAGATGGCAAAAAAAGCAGGGAAGTGAGGAAAGATGAGCGCTGGAGATGGAAGACAGTGGAGGTGGATGTGTTTTTGTAATCATGTGAATGCTTGTGTGCATGTGTGTGTTTCATGTGCAAACTAGATGCTGTAGTACTTCCGTAGATAAAAGGAAGGAAAAGCGAATCTCTTTCCCATGTGTCATAAGTCTGTCTCTTTGAATAAGAGTTAAATCCATCAAGTCAAAGGAGAAGCACTCTTGCTCTCACACCCCCTCCCCCCCTTTGCTCATTCCCTCACTCCAACTTCCTCTCGCTCCTTGATCTGATTGTTTCTTCCTCTCGTTGGACCAAATCACTCAGCCACCCACACACACGTCAAGCCATCACAAAAAGAGGACAAGGACACGTGTGTCTGAGTCGGCCTGCATGACACTTAATGGTTATTTGCACTTGTCCATGTGCGGGTGTGTGTGTCGCCTTTACAAGCGCGACAGCAGTCTTCCTGCTATGCTTATGAATAAAGAGGATATTAATCCTAAAAACATGGGGGAGGGGATTACTGTGTTTACTATAGAGCATGTCTGCAGAAATGAAGTGCTCTCACCCAGGGATGCTGGTATGTTTGGACATTCAAGAAGCTTTATTAAATGGCCTTTTAAAAATGAAAAAAAAGGAGAAGAAAGCACCATGTTTCTCTGTGGAGGCATGCTGGCAGCGTCTGTGCATAGTGGCCATATGTCCTTTAGGTTATTTTGGGGAAAATAAGAAACATGCTGGGTATTAGGATTCTATTTTTAGCACAGACTGTGTTCGACCATTGCCAGCGCTTCCATGTATTTTAAACTGCCCCAGCAACGTGCCAGTCTTTTACCCATCTTCTCAAAATCCTCATCTCGATAAGAAAGAATATGGGAGAGGAGAAGGGGAAGAGAAAATTTCCGAAAAGCCAAGAAACCCATCTTCTAAAATAGGTCAGTTTGAAAGCGCAATGAATTTTCATACAGGCATTTAAAAAGGCTTTAAGGACTGAGGATTGTGGGGAAAAAGATGCTGCTGAGGATCTCTTTCCTCTCACAAATACTCAGCTGGGTCGAGGTTCATGGGAGGGCCTTGAAGTCTGCTACTGCCCCCTGCTGTTTGCCTCTCAGACATTTTCTCCTCCTTCCTACATGGAGAGGTTCACCTTTACAGAGCATTTGGAGAGGCAAAAAAAAAAAAACGTGGGCTCAGCCGCCTCACATAGGCACCCTGATCACGGCTTCAAGGAAGATGTGGGTGTCAAATGCTGAACGAGAACGGATGAGGTGTCCCTTCCCCCCTTTCCCGAGCCATCCTCTGCAGTGTAGCCTACACAAACACAAGAAGGAGGGAAGAGTCAATGAGGATGCTCCAGACTTGGTTCTTTTATGCACAAAAATGCGAGCCCTCACAGGCTGAACCTCACATTCAGTTTGAGGTTGTATAATAGTACAGAAGCAGTCTGACTCATCGCCCTGATATAAAACAATTATTCATATCCTATTAGAAGAACTGAATAAGTTAATACTGCTGAAGGGACTCCTAGGAATCACCCTTCTTTGGTTTGTTTCCATAAAATGCATCTGTTTATTCTATTTTCTACTCAAGCTGAGACATATTCACTTTGTGATACTGGATACTTTTTTTTCTTATTCAGCAGCATCAAATCAAAGTCTTACATTATGTTGAACACCTGACTTTACTGCAGGTAAATTTATTTTTATTTTTTCAGCAGGAAGGTAACATATTTATCACAATGTTGTGTGCAGACCTGTAAAAATGTAAACCATTATTCCTCTCAGAAAACAAGACATTTAAAGGATTTTGTTACTGCCAGGAGATTTTAGCTGTTTACTGTAGACATGAGGAAACAGCGCAGCCACAAAGGTCTAACTTTCTGATGAAGACAAAAGGTGAGCAATACTGCTTCACCAGTATTATGCAGAGTATTTCTCCAGTGGTTGTTGAGGTGATGTGCTTCCTGCAGAGTGGTTGATGATGGGACAAAGGTTAGTATTCTGCAGGGGAACGTTGACAAAGTCACACAAGGAAAGGTTGTTAGTTAAATAATTACCACATCATAACAGGGTCAATCTGGTGGAGAATCAGTTCATACAATGATGCTTGAGAGCGGCCCAGAGAAAAAGAACCCAGAACCCAGAGTCCAACCCAGAAAGAGAATCCCCCAAAAGAGGGGTATGGGTCAGTCAATACCTGCGTGTGAATACTTTATCTTGTGTAATTCAAAATATTGGAATTTGTACTTTTTAAAATCCATCCATCATCTACCGCTTTGTCCCTAACGGGGTCGCGGGGGGGCTGGAGCCTATCCCAGCAGTCAACGGGCGA
>JBAMIG010000012.1:6271671-6286715 GCA_037177335.1 Kiunga ballochi
TCTGGTGGTCTCGGACCACTTATGTGTACCTTTACCCTCTGGGAAAACAATAAATTCATTTTCACAACTTTTTCACCCGTGCTATCTTATGTAGTTACAACAAAAACCCCTTCTGCCAATAAGGGTCGTAACACTGCTTATAACATCTAAAACAGGTTCTTGAAAGTTAATTTGCCAGTTTTTAAATAAAAAAAATTATTTTCTATATTTCTATTTAAATTCTTTTTTTAACACTTAAGGTGATCACAGTGATAGTGACGTTTATGATAATAATGATATTGTAATGATATATTTCCTATTGACATCAGTTTATATATAACTCATTATGTTCTCTCTTGTCATTGTTACTGACTTGCCTTTTTGTCTGAATATCACTGTATAAATAAAATGTTCTGCTTTGCCTTGTGAAACATATATTTACCAATTAAGTGAAATTCAACTTCTTTTTGCTTTGTTTAAACTTTGTTTTTGTAAATTCTTGGTACTTTGAGTGAGCCTCCTTGTTAAGTAATGCCAATTATTTTCTGGGAAATGTCAGTGTCCTGCATAAAGTTAACAACCCTTCTTTGTTGTTTGACATTTGGGTTGTGTTAGCCTCTGATGTTGTAATAAAATATTGACAGGGTGTCATGTAGTATTTTCTCTGAGTTCCACTGTGCTTGTCATTTTAGCTGACCATGTAGAAATGATTTTGAGATTATGGTGCAATGTCAAGAAACACATTCTGTCTCCTCTCTTTACTTTACTATCCAGTTTTATTTGCACAGACAAACTAAAGAATTAAACCTGTTGAATTCTCCCTGAAACCAAAGCTTTAGGAAAACATCAAACTGGATTTTCTTGATTTTATTGTGGATAAATTGCACTTAGTTTAAAATGCTGAAACGAGAGCACAAAACTGCTGTGTTGTTACATCCCTGAGCCTATGGCCTGAGGATGAATGGTAAACTCTGCAAGAAAACTCCACCTGAGCTGCAGATCTGGATCCACACCATCATCAATCATCCATCAAGTCATCATTCACATCACCTGCTGACAATAAGTCCCTGTTATCACCTGCTCACTCATTGGACTCATCCACTTCATATTCCCCCTTCCCAACCAATCAACCTGCTCCATGGACTTTAAAAGGGAGGAAATGACCTACAACAGCTTTTCTGAGCCGTGCGTGATCTGACCAGGGTGAAATCCCATATTTTTTTGTTCTTGGAAAGATTCGTTGCAACCATTTTGAATGTAATCTAATAGATTCCAATGTCCACCAACACCCCCTAAACCAGGGGTGTCAAGATCCAGTCCTCGAGGGCCAGAATCCAGCAAGTTTTGCTGTTTACCTGCATTAACACACCTAATGCTAATCAAATAGATCCAACTGCTTCTTGTCAACCTATTAGGTAATTTCAGTCAGCTGTGTCAGAGCATGGAGACAGCAAAAACCTGCTGGAGACCGGACCTTGAGGACCTGAGTTTGACACCCCTGCCCAAAACTGATGGGCAGGGGTGCATCATGGCATCAATTAGGATAATCATTAGCTATGATTAAAAAGAAAAACTGCTTTTTCTTCAAAGAATACACAGTGCTGTATTCTGTATATTAAGCTTTAAAATGTTCATAATGTAAAAGAAAGCAACATGAAAAAAGTACATTTCAATTTAGAGACATCAAATTGTAATAATAGAATAACTTCAATCCTTTTTAGGGCTTTAAACAAGTATTTAAGAGTTATTAACCAAACGTCTGGATAACCCATGCAGAAAAACAGCTTCTTCTAACATTACAGATAACCTTTCTCCCTAAAACAATCTTCACACACACCTGAACACTTTAGACAAGTGCCGCTTTGAAAAAGGCAGTGCTGATGATGATTAGCATCTAATAATAGATAAACTTATATCAAAAATAAGATAATATAAAAGATAATGTGTTTTTCTTTTCACATCAGTAGCTGTACGTGCTTTCAGCACAGACAAGGACACACCCAAACAAACCAGCAAAAACAAAACAGTGACCATACCTTCCACATCTTTCATAGTGCAAAGGTGACTTTGCTTATTTAAGCTACCTCATACTGACTTTAATACATTAATGTAGGAAGTGAAGGTGATAATACGCTGAGCTAATGCTGGGTTTCGTCTGCTGAATTTTGCCATAATGTCTCCCTGAATTAGCTGGAAGCAACTGGAACTCCAGCTCCCAGCAAGAAGGGATTTGTTAGTGAATATATGCCCAAAGCTACATTTTAAATCAAAAGTCAACTTGATTCTTAATTAAACCGATCGAACGAAGCAGCAGTGACAGCTCTGTGATGCTTTGCCTCAGTAAAACTCAACAGCCACTAAAGTTTCTTTTGAGGAATGATTAATGCATCCAATTTCTGTGATCTGTATTGAGTTTAGCATCACGGGTAATTAAATGATGGTCTACAGAGCACACGCTGCTCTCATAAAAATGACACAGTCGTAATTATCATGAAACTTTGTAACCTCCCTGACTCAAATACTAATTGTGTATCAATAACTAAGCAGAATGTGTTTCTTATTAAAAAACCAAAGAAAAACCAACTGCAAATTGCTCTCAGCTGTAATATTTTACACAAAAATATTTATTTTTAGGTAAAAAACCAAATAAAAAGACTTGTGATTTATTCAGAATGGGTTTATTTATGACAAGTTTTGCAGGTCGAAAGTAACAGAATGTAAAACCAACAATTGCAATCATCCTCAAGCATATTTACATTAGTGTTAATTTATTAAAAAGCAACCCTCTACCTTACTGCTGCAGTGCAAAATATGAATAATGAGAGAAAAATCTCTTTGTAGGTTTGCAGGGCCCTCAATTAAAAGCAGATTCACACACTGAGTACTGCACACTGTACTTTCAATTGCAACACCTCACTGACCAGGAAAAAAAACGTATTCCTGCACTTTGACAAAAGCTTTCCACTCCTGGAGGAAAGACGTGTAGTGAGCTTTTCCCTTTCTCACTGATCCATAAAGAGGCTTTGTTTTCAAACAAGGAAATACACACTGAAAACAGCAGGCTACCCAAAAGTATCTGTGTTGTACTTTAGTGCTTTAATGTGTAAAAAAGAAAAGAAAGACATAACCAAGTCAAAGAATTTTTCTTTTTCAACAATTTAAATCAACCCTGTAACTTTTATTATTGTTCTTCCTCACCAAGATAAATAGACTAATAAAGACAGATGCCCGACTCAGCCTCGTTGACATTTTAGGCAGTCCTTCTGGAGCAGTAAAGATGTCCACTTGATGGATACCAGAGCTCTACAGACAGCAGGATGACAAAAATGAAGAATGCTCATGAATGCAGTGTTGGATGAAGAAAGAAATACAGAGCGGATGGTGTGAAGGTGGGCTACATCAGTATAGTACAGACCTGAGGAAAAACAAAAGTGGCAAGACAGAAAAAGGGAGAAACATGCAGTCCATCAGCAATAAAACACCAAGACAGGGAAAACAGCATAGAGGGAGAGGTGGAACACACAACTGCAGAAGCAATCAGGCTGAGAGAAGGGTAAAAGAATAAAAAACAACATACAGACACACTCTTCTGAGTTTCTTTCTCTGTGTTTTCAGTATGATGGTCTGTAGAGAAACTCCCCAGAGACAAGCCGGCGTTTCAGCTCCTTCCACAGCAGCTCTCTCTCTTTCTGGGCACCCTTCATGAAGCCCCGATTCTCCTGCGCTCTGCGAGACAGGTAGGGCATCACCTCGCTCACCGGCCCATAAGGGACGTACTTATAGACAGGGAAACCTGCCTGCCCTGGGGATGAAGAGGATGGGAGACAAAAGTAGATAAGAGCATAAGTCAAAAAGCATTGTGCTCTTAATGCACAATAAAACATGGCAAGAGCATCCTGGGTATAACTAAATAAAGTAAATCAAACACACGACATAGCATAACAAACCAGCAAGTAATATAGATTTCAAGTCAGCTTTGTTGTGTTGGGACTCTAGTCTGACTGCATCCCTTGAGACATGCAACAAAGAAATGTGTGTCCCCGCTTGCATCAATACAACTCAAGTCTATTTTAGCTTGAGCTCTGCACTGACAGACAACTGCCAACCACCAACGCGTCTGCCTTTGACTGACAAACAAAGTGCTGAGAGCCAACAGCAACGCTTTGTTAAGATGGCTGGTCAATAATGAGGTGTCTCGGTTCATATGTCACACGGCCGGCTGCAGATGGTGCCTGCGTGTGAGCTGCTCGCAGTCTGAGTTATCTGTGGAGGTGCATGTTTGTAACTCCATGGTCTCATAAGACACAGCTGAGAGCAAATATACATTGTGCAGAGGCTGGACTGCTACTGTCAACTCATTGTTAAGTGGAGCCGAAAAAAAGGAAAGAACGGTGCCGCATCCTAGTGTGAGTGAGGAGGAGAGTGTTTGTTTTTCTCACCCAGTGGGAAACTGATCTGATCGCACATGCCAAGTAGTTGACCGAAGAACACCTTGTTCTCAGTTGGTAAGAGACCCAGCTCATTCATTCTGAATGAGTCAAACAGATCAATATATTTACTCATAAAATTAGCCTTTTTTTTTCAAATGTATTTGTTTTTAACTTCATCTTTCTACAAGTTCAAATCTTACCTTTTTATTGTGTGTTTTACTGTGTCCTCATTATGGGAAGCTACCATTACATTGGCTTTTCTATTGAGTGCAATCTCATCCAGCACATAGTCCAAGCACCTGAAATGAGGATCCGGATATGCAAACACACACAAAACAAAGGTTTTCACAAGGAAACAATAAATGAAATATGACTAATAAATACATTTTCTTAGGAAATAGGAATAGATCTAAATGTACTGAACAATAAAAATAAAATACTATTCTATATCCTAAAGACTACGTACCAAATAAAATCTAAATGTCTAAATGTCCGGTTTCCTTGCCAGCTGTACATATCCCAGATTTATTTTCTGCTGTGGCTAATCATACACGCTCATCCTTTGTTGATGTTCATCTCCAAATATTACCATCTATAATTTGAGACTAGCCTTTCATCTTTTTGTGAAAAACATATTCATGTCCTTGGGGTGGTTTCTTAGAGCTTGCTTTAATCTTACCTGACACGCCAGATGGTTTGAAACACAGGATCGCCTGGGAGGCTGTCATTAGAACATATTTGGGAAAAGATCTGCTGTTTTCAGTCCTTACTTAGCATATGATCGGTTGAACTGTATTGCCGTCACAGTTTTTTATCCCAGGCCAGCCTTTTCAAATCCAATCAAATGATCGGAGCCAGTTGACAGAGAATAATCTATGTCTTCTTCACTTTAAGTGATGCGGCTGCACCCAAAATCCTCATACTGTAGCTGCCAATACAGGATGCTCTAAACAAAATGAGGATCGGTCTGGTCCAATGTGCATTGGCCACCAACAGATATCTGACCAGATGGATTCTTTGAGTTTTAATCTTCAAACTCTTAAAGGAAAAACAAACCAGCTGCTATCAAAATCTGCTTTGAAATGATTACAGCACATCCCAGAAGCAGGCTATTGTTCCCAACTCCAACCTAAGCATCTTGTAAACAGAAAATGTTAAAGCAGAAAATGTCAAATGAAATAGGAATTTGCTGAAAATGACATTGGTGCTCTGTCTACTGAAGTATATTTGTGGCCTGAGGCTGGCCAGTTAAGGTATTTGACCCTATTAAAATATCTGTTTATCTCAGGTGTCTAAAGGAAAACAACCAGGTCTAATCTGGTGTCTGACCAATGGCAAAAGGCTCCAGTTAAAGCTCAAAGCTCTTCTGAAAGTAATAGGAAATGAGAGCTTGGTTTATGTAAAAGAAATTAAACTGTAGAGGTTCAGATTTAGCCTGTGGATAATATCACATGACAATGCTCAGCTCCTACCTGTGGTACATTCTGTTAGTCGACTCATAGTCAGGGTTAATGGGGTCCTCGTATCCAATCTCTCTGGCTCTTTCTCGCTCCTGATACATGTACGCCCCACGTACCAGCTTGGCTGCAAAATGCCAGCCTTCACGTTTTGACAGCTCTACATCCATAGTTACAGTATCAAAGGCTTCCTGCAGGATGAAAATATAAAAAACAGAGAGAAGCAAAGACTTTACAGGTTTCTCTCAGCAGTAATAAGCCTGTAAGTCGGCATTTAGAGGGCCAAAAGAACTGATGAGACATTAGCATGTAAGGGTCCCACAATCAGTTACATGATCAGCTGACATCACTTTGTCATCTTTCTTCATAAGAATTGCAAGCAAAAAAGTTATGATATTGTAAGATGTAATTACCTTATTTTGTTATTAGCAATATCAGTTACATGAAAAAGATCCAGCTTTAATTTAGCAGTTTTATTTCATCCATCATATGAATGTGCTTTAGATTCTGATGATAGAAAATATCTATCAAATGAAACGATGCCTGCTTCTCACTTGACATTTGGAAAACTAAAGCACCACATGTGATATTTGGACAATATCGCAGCACATTCTATAAAACCAGGATGGAAACAGCATTTTCATCAGGTCTTTGCCGGCTGTTGTCCTGACCTTCAGGTAGCACTGGTAGGTGTTGAAAATGACAGGTTTCTCTCGGTTGTGGATTCTCTGCATCTCTAATGTCAATCTGCTGATGGCTGGCTGGAGGTAGGTCTGCTCTGCATCCACCATCAAGCGCACATTGTTTTCCAAAGCATGCTGGCATATGACAGCTCTCATTACACACTTATTATGCAGTTTCACTGAAGATGCATCTCATAACTGAATTAATAATCATGTTTCTCTAATAATCATAATAATTATCAAAAATAAGACATTCAATTAAATATTATCATTCTTTTATAAAGTATTTGTCTTATTTATAACAGATAATGTTAAACATATTTACTGATTAAAACAATAAAAAAAGCATTTATTATGGTAGAAAATGCTTATTTATGTTGAACTTTGTGTATTTTATAAGCATTACACATTAGAAAACTCCATATTTAACTGTTACAACTTGGCACCACACAGCTATTGATTAAAGACATCATGTTAGGTTAAGCTTCAGGTGATTGTTCATTACAAATCGATGACAAATAACCATAACATAAAGAGGCAGCGGCTTCACTTTCAGTGATCAGTCGGCTATTGATGTGAAATTACCTTGGCTAAAACGTCTAAGCGCTCTAATATCCTTTGCAGTTGATTCTCTTCTTCTGTTGTGAACCTTTGCATCAGAGGCTCCAGTTCACCAAGCTGTGGTAACAAGGTACACGTGCCAATGCAAACACAAATACAACAAAGCACACCCAGACCCACCCATCATGCATTATTAGTACAAGATCAATACCTACACACTGTAGATTAGCCAGAAAATGTGAAATAATCTGCTGGAAATTGTGATCTGAGCTGCAGAAAGAGGAATAAACATAAAGCAGATACCACCTCAGCCTTCTCATATCATATCTGACAATAAGACACAGGCTGGGTATTGCATACATACATGTATTACATACCCAGCCTGTGCATGGTGGGGAGCAGCCTCTATGGGTAAAACCTCAGTCATAATAAGAATGAGCATTGTAGCATATCTGATGCATTCTTAGCTGTTTCTAAGCAGTTTTGGTAACGCGTAGTGAAATTATTAGCCACATTAATGCCAGGGTAAAAGGTTTTTCACAGCTGAATGAACCAACAATGTGAGCATTTTCTTTTAACAGAGTTGAGCAATTCTCCAAAAATTTCAGGCATCCCACTTTTAAAAGAGACCATCTCCCTCAAATATTCAAAAGATTTGGCGTAACCTTCAAATTCTGAACTATGTAAGGTCAGCAGCTTATTTCTTACAGATAAACCAGAGATTTTACTCAGATGGAATGCTTTTAATTGCTAACATGCTTTCATAAACCTTAAGCTTTTTTTTTGCTGTAAACTGGAACTAAATTAGGAAAGCTTGTATTGAACGGATTTTTCTTTTTACATTTAACATTCATGCATTTATTTTTCTCTTTTCATTCTCAAGTGTCTTTGCAATGGCTGCACAGAAACTTAGCTGTTCATGGCGGCACCGCATATATCCTTCTTTCTTTAAATTACTCATCCATTTTAGAATAGTGAGTCAACACTTGGTTCAACATCCATCCTTTTTAGTGACATTCTACTGACCTCAATATTTGGAGCAACAAGCAGATCTGATGTCTTTGCTCTGTCATTTATTAGGCTGTTCCAGTCAAGCATGTCAATGTACCTGTCACACAAGAGGGTAAAAATGTTTTATAGGACGAGCATATGCAGATATGCTGATATTTGACCAAAATCCTGGTTGATTTGTTGGATTTGTTCTGCCAGTGAAAATCCAAAAGAAGTAAAATAGGTAAATCCTTGTGAAAACAATACCCAACTTAAAAAAGCATATGTTTCAGCATCATGTCAAATATTCTGAACGTATGCATCAGTAGAAAAATCATTTTTCTTTACTGTTTATTCAGAGGCTAACACAACAAAGTATACCCCATGGAATTAACCCCTTTCTGTATATTTGCTCAGATTTTGTGTTCTTTCTTACCCTGTAGAGTCGGCTTTATTTGCAGTAAACCAGCTGTAAAAGTCTCCTTTTGCACCGAGTTTGGTCAAAAATTCCTGAAATGATATAAAGATCTAAAGTCAAAGTGATTTGATGTAAAACGGAGTATGCCCTAAACTAAAAATGAACATGTGTGCAAAGGTTGAAGATCAGATTTGTGAAATTGCATGTTTTTGTCCGCAGTTAAGTTTCCTTTACAAAACCCAGTCCATGTGGAAATGCATGCATGTGGATTAGGCTCATATTCTGAACTCTGCATGCCTATTTAACGGTTCCTGTAAATCACCTCATGAATGTTCATGAGAGGAATGTGCCTGCTGATTGACAGTTCCTGTGGGTGAAATCTGTAGATAAAGGCCAAGAAAGCAAGCACACCGACAGAGCCTAGAAAATAACATTTTCTGTGACACAAACATTGAAATGTTTACAGGCCAGGAAATAACTGGGAGTTCCTGAACACTTCCCATTTATGCTACTAATGTGTTCTAGAAGTACCACTGCATCCATTACACAGCATTTCACTGCTTAATACATGCACTACTGTTACGCAGTATTTATATGGTTATTCAGGTTGTTTTTTATTTTGTAGAGGTGTGACATAAAATAAACACACATCCTGTGACAGAGCATCCAGTCTACTCTGAATGGGTCCTGGTGCACAAAGATCATTTCTCTGCTCAACTTTACATAATACCTAAAATCATACTAGCTCATTTGTGCACAGGATTAGAAGATATTATATAAAAAAAACTGTTTTACTTAATTTAGGTCAGTATCACTCTTTTACAGCAACAGCACAGCTTAAAGAATTCCCCAACTCTGGTCTTTAAAGGCCAGTCGGTGCCCTGTAGGTATCAGATGTTTCCCTGCTGCAACACACCTGATTCAAATGATTTGCTTCTGTCGTACTCAACAGCAGGACAAACATTTGATACCTGCAGGACAACAGGTATCAAATGTTTTAGTGTTTGTAACTGCCGCCTCCTCGTGTCAACTGAGTGATTAATAATGTGGTATAAATGTACACATTTCACAGCATCCTCTGAATGTATGGCTGGAAAACAGTCAAGATGTTAATAAATGAGTGGATTTAGTTGACTACTGTGTGAGACTGTTCAAAATCTCTGCTGAACTAACAGCAAATTCAGATTCATGACATGTCAACAAACTCTTTTCTTTTGTGGTGTGTGTGTGTGTGTGTGTGTGTGTATATATATGTGTATATATATAAAATCTGCATATAAACTGTTTACTTTTGACAGCCCTCATAAAAATCTCAATTTTCTTGGATAGGTACAGCTCTGGTCTGAAATGATCATGCAACCTCTGTGGAGGTCCTGACCCCAGGCTTAAGCTGGTTTATACGGTGTCTGCGTCATCATTGCCTACGTGGTCGTGGTGTAACCAGCCTGTTGCAGATTCTGCATAGGTATAAACCAGCCTGTACAGTATCAGTTGCTGACAATGTCTCATTCATATTATTTTTAGAAGTCACAACTTTTACATCAAGTGGCATGCATCCTTTTTTAAGTCGCCATTTTGTCAGTAGACATGAGTTATAAATGAGGACCCTGAACTCCACATACAGACATATTAAAATACCTTTACTTTATTACATGTAATAATTACAGATTAGGGCAAACATGTTATACAATCAAGCCTCCTCAGAACAAAAGTAGAAAAGAAAAAAAAAACCTTACCTGCAGGTGGGTCAGCTCCAGTCTCTGCTCTAAGGCCTGCATGCCATCTTTTCCCTGCTGTGATGCCAGAAATGTGAAAAATCGCTTCCACTTCATCAGGACTTCTGAGAATTGGAGCTTTCAAAGAAAAAGGGAGATAAGATCTTTGTCCCTGCTGCAAAATAATTAAATTAATTGTCACACTGAGGCATGGAGGTTTTAATCACTGCTTAGAACCTACCAGAAACGCTGGCCGTCCCAGTGCGGTCATTTTGATGGCAGAAAAACCATCCATTGAACTCCCACCTAAAAGAAAAACTTTAAATTATTATGATGTAAATCACAAAGTTAAGACCAGGTATTATCTTCTGATACGGAGAGGAAATGTTACTAAAGATGACAGGAAGTTGGGATCAACATGTGGCATCCTACCATGATCCAACATGCTGCTATGACTTTAATTAAAAGAACAATAACAAACCTCATTTCAAGTCAAATTGCAGATTTTGTTTAGGTTCTGTTTACCCACCAGATGCTTTGATGCATTTTATAAAGGTTTCCATATGCTGGTCACATTTCAACTCGTCCGCATAGAAATACGTGCTGGCCCGGTTCAGTTCTCTCTGACTGTCACCAAACAGTTTGGGAGCTTCATGTTTAGTTTCCTCTCTGCGGTCCCCGCCTTGGGATAAAAGCAAATTTGCATGCCTATTACTTCTAATTGCATCATGCGCTGTGTCCACAAATGAGAACAAAACAAGGCGGCTTACCTATGCTTTTGTTCCCTGCAGCGGCAGCACATGAGCTAAAACAGAGGGAGCATGCTGTTAATTTGCTCTGTATTGGAGCAACATTTGCTAAGCTGGTTGCATCAGAGTTCAGTTTGGGAACAACACTTTTTCCATGGATACTTTTTGGCTTTGTTCTGACAGCATGTCAGAAACTGACATAGTGTGGTGACCCTACATAGAGCATGCTGAACAGACCCGCTGTCTGTTGCAGACCCTCCGGAGAGACTTACAGCATCCCTCCACACTTGGTCTATTCCTCCACTCATCATAAGGCACCAGAGAGCTCATGTAACCAAACAGATGACTCAGAGTTAAGACAGTCCACGTTCAGTAGAACTGATGAGACAGTCTTTTAATACTCTATTCTTCTAACATGAATTTTAGCTGCAAAAGTTTTGGATGTTGCTTCAATGCAGTCCATTAGTGTTTTTCCTGCGTGTCATTCAGGTGACCATACTGTTGTTTCATACACTGTACATCATTTTTTACTGATTTTTGGTAGTTTAGGCTAAATATTTGAAAACTATCAAAATAATAATTATGCTATCAAAATAACAAATAATCCTAAATCAATAACTAAACAACTATAAATAGGATATTATGTAGCTATTGTAAATTTAACTATCAACAATATGCAATGCAGCTTATAGATTATCGCAGGCATCCTGTTCTTAATGTCAACACAGGATCCATCTAGATTCCTTAAATTATCTTTGCAGAAATAAACTGATAAATTCTGCTGATGCTATTTTGACATGAAAATGACTGAGATAATGCAGGTATAATATGTGTTGTCCTGTACGCTTATCATTTTTAAAGGCTTATGCTGGTCAAATAAAAATTCTCTGATGCTTGTTTTGATGTTTTCAGGGAGCCTTTTTCAAAACAAAGTGCATCAAAGACGTGCCATGATCATCTTGTTTCTCGGGAGGGTTTATCAAAAATCCACAAAGTAAATCAGGGGTCGTAGCAAAAGGCTTGCCTGGGAGTTGTGTCAGCTTGCAGAAAGTGATTGCATAATAAAAAATATATAACAGAAGACAAACAATGAAAGCGTAGTCTGATGTCACTCTGTGCCAACGATAAAAAATACTGCCTAAATGTTTAATGTAAATGTTTCTCTGCATCTTAATGATAGGAAATGCAGATATTGTGTGGATAATGAAAGGTCAGTTCACTTACACTAAACAAATATGACAGTTTCTTTGCTTTTTCTGTGAATCAGAAATATCCTTTTAATTTATTTAACTGTAAAGCAACTTAAAAATGAGCCAAAAGCTATGTCTAAAATGTATTTGAGACAGTAAGATGTCCTAATTACTTCCAGAGCTACAAGTCTAGCAACACCACAGCTGCTTAGAGAGACTGTTTGCATAAGGTTGTTACTGTCTTCCAAGTTTACATCAGAGGAAGATCAGGTTGCCGCTGCCTTGCCCTGCCCATGTGACAGGATGCCTAACAAGTAAGAAAAACTCCCCTTCCAGCTAATCCAGAGAGCAAAGCACCAAATGTGAAGAGAAATCATGTTCATCTTTTAAATATTAGTCATCTGCTACAGATAATTAGAGATAATTTAATGTCATTTAACTTAACTTTGACAGTAGATTCTTAAAAATACACCCAAGCCACCTACTACACAGAAAATCTAACATCTCATCTAAAAGATTTTCAAGTAGTACTTAATTTTCATACTCCATTTTGCTCTGCGCTGGTTCCTGGCTGATGTCTTCTTCTACACTGTAGTCCAGAACAGAGCCAACACCAAAAGCCTGGTTCTTTTGGATTAGAGGCTTGATGGCTCTGTGGTCTTCACCAGCAACAAATTGCCCATAAAATGTCATCTTCATGAGCTGGTCAAACGCCTTCTCACCCAGGATCTTCTTTCCAAGATCCATGATCTAAGCAGAGAAGACGAGGTCAGTTCAAGCCGTTACAGATGTTTTACCAGTAATAAATAAACATATAATACTCATGTATTATTTAAGGTTTGGCCTTCATGATTCAAATGAGAGCTGGTCGTGTAAAGTCATGTTCTGGTTTACAAAGATAAAGCAACAAGCTGATCTTTTATAAGGAAGGCAGTTGAAACATAAAATGCCTGCAAAAAAGAAGTAAAAAAGTGACCGCCATACTTAGTCTCAGAACGATAAAAATAATAAATAAATAGAATAAACTATGATGGACAGAAATACCAGATAGGCAGCTAATCACATCCCAGTTTGTGATACCACAGCCCCATAAAATAAGCGGTGATAATAGTGTCTAAAGAAAATCCTATTATGCAAGAAGTCCACTCTGTCTGCACGCAAAGCTTAAAGACATGGAAAATATGAGCCGCTTTTTATCCATAAACTTTGCATCTTTTCTATTAATAACACTATTATATGAATGGCATCTGGTTAGGGTTATGCACAACACTGTTTGGAGGTTGACCTACAAGGTTGAAAGCTGGTTGTAATTTGAGATGTTTGGTTTAAAGCCAGAGATCAAACAAACCTACAGACAAAACTACTAGCAATGTATTATTTTCAGGCTAATGTTTAAAGCTTCAGACTTGAAATAAGCAGAGACAAGAGTTTTGTTTACCTCTAAAAATAAGAGTGGCTACCAAAGATGGAAAATGTGAAAGCAGTGCAAGTTATCAGCATCACTGTGTTACAGAAGTCATTTACTGTCGGCTAATTAATATTCCCACCACGGTACTTTAATACTGTCAGGATCAATTACGCTAAATCTGTTTAATTAAAAACTAAATTCACACATGCCTGATCTAAAGCTGAACTTTACAGTGAGAATACACCTTTATTACCTCTTGATTCTTATCAACCAGGAAGTCATAGGAACAAAGTTTGAAAACCACCAAACTTCTGAGAAGCTCCAGTGAGTCTTTGCTCTTATAAACCTCTCGCGTCTGCTCAAAGTCTACGAAGATATTACTGGCGGCTGAGGTGACGCCGTCTGTCCTTGCTCTCCTGGGTGTCTGTGTCGGTACCCGGACACGGTGCGCGCTGTCGAAGCTTCCGTCTGGTTCCGCCCGCTCTGACCGGGCCGTCGTCGAGCTGGAGGCGGCGATGGACCGGAGTCTTCGGTTGGACAGTAGCCGTTTAAGATGGACGCCCGTGCTTGCCCAGGTCAGGGCTGACACGATTTTAGGCCGAAACATTAGGGTTGCAGGGATGAGGTAGATGTAAACGAAGCGGGGCAATTAGCGACACATTTTGTGTAGCTCACAAGTGCGCGCGACGGTGTAAACAAACGGGAGGTCAAGCTGTCAGAACGGCATCATCTGGTTGGTGGAAAGCTCGTGACGTAGAGCTTCACCCCGCAGCTTTGCGCGTGGAGCGCAGTCTCAGCTGGAGAGGTGGCTGAACAGTTTGCGTTGGGACGCTTAAGACACCAGAAAGCCTAAGAAGAAACATTTATTTGGCTTAAGTTGACCCTTTTGTTTAATGACATTTTGCCAGCAGACGTTTGTCCATTTTCACCGGAAGTAGCCTGTAGTATCCAATGGAAATACTGCATGTGAACAAGTATCAGCAGGCAGATGTTGAAGATGCCCTTATTAGGCCTATGTGTTGAAAGATTTTTTTTGCTTTCATGCCCCACCTAGAAATTTATTTGGATACCTCTTTGTTCTGATAATCCCCTTTACATAACTGGTAGTCATTTGAAAAGAAGTTATTACAGGAAACGCATCATCTTTAGAAAGTTTTAAACTGGTTTGGGAGTGATTGAACGTCTGAATCTAATTCCCTTAAATTGTGTTGCACATGCACTGTGCAAGATTTAATATACTTGTTCCATTTGCTTTTTAATACACCTTACTCCAATATTTTGAGTTCTAACTTCATTTTTACAGTGAGAACTGTTTAAAAGAAAAGGACAACAAAATGCTATGCTCCAAACAGGTACCTTCAAACCTTCTGATTTCATTGTTGGTCCCTCTAACACACACACACACATATATATATGTATACACACACACACACACACACACACACACACACACACATATATATA
>JBAMIG010000012.1:6295735-6311816 GCA_037177335.1 Kiunga ballochi
TATAATACAGTGTTTAGAGAGAGTAGACATTTGGTTGTTGAACACAACCTCACCATAGTCAGGCAATGGCATAAGATGACCAGACAAGGCTACCAGACATTTGCTACAAAAGTGGAACCCAAGTTTTTACTCTTAGTTTTTGAAACTCATGATCAGGCAGAAAGCACTGGTACTAATATTTGGAAACAAATTTGATCAGATTGCCACAGGTATCTGTTATTTGCTGGATAGTTTCTAGTAAATCATGTTTGGGTTTAATATGCATTTGAAACCAATTATAATGGCTGTAGATGACCTGGGGACTTAAAACTCTAAAGCCTGGGGAGTAAAGGAAGGGTAATAGATTACCATGTCAACATAAACCTCATTAACTCTTTTTGTTATGTCCTATTTAACACATCTGTGACATGGACTGAGCTCTAAACAGATATTGTTTTTGTCTCTCCTCTCCATCCAAGCTGCAATATGACCTGTCCACCTGGCAAATATGGAGTGAACTGCAACCAAACTTGCCCCTGTCATGACAAGAACTGCGATGCTGTGTCTGGGGCTTGCCACCTCCGTAAGAAAACCTCTATTTCTTTAAGCGTAATCTCATCCTTTGTGGTTTGTTTATAGTTGGAAACTAGTGTTTTTCTATTAACTGTCTAACATTTGCATGCACACACTGAGTAACAGCAAATACATCTATTCAGGTCAGTGTGTGTAGAGGGAGATTCAGGGGCCTTCATACTGTTTCCAGACTAAGATCAGTGTTCTTTTTATGGCTGTGTTTGTTGGCTTTGTTCCTGTCCAGCCAGAGAAAAGGGGGAGGAAGAAAGGAGGAAATAGAAAGGGGGATGGAGAAATGGAGAGACAAGGAATTTGGAATGGAGACATAGAGGAAAAGGGAAAAAAGTAGAAGATGAGTTCAAAGGAGATTATTAGCGGCAGGCATGAAGCCTATGAGTGTATAGCACGCAAAGATGGCAGGGAAAGTTGGTCAGTGATATCCTAAGATCCCGTCACTCTTCCTTCTCCTTTATCCAAAATCAGCCAAGACAAGATGCCACACCCAGACTGCACAATAATCTATCTTAGATTTCCCTTAACTGGAAAGTTAAACTCTCTTCTGGTGCCTGCAAAATGCTGCCCATGCTTATGCAACCCTGAGCTTATTATCTTTGGGGTGTCTCCCATTTAAAGAGGAGGGGTGCTAATAAATCATAGATGACTTCTGGTGACGGGCATTTAGTAAAGAATAGGAAGCTGATTGCAGGAAATCTACAATAAAATCGGAAGTGGTTCCATATCTTTAGGAAGATTTAAGTAAGCCTCTATCTTTGCTGAAAGTCATCACATTAACAGAGATCAAATATATAAAGAGAAGATGAACCCAGTTGTTAAAGAGATTTCATAATGAGCTGTAACAAGGAAGTTATTGTTTGAACTGCATTCTGTCATCAATGTGGCATACCCAGTATCCCCTGTTTTTTAATCTTCAGATCCCAACCAGCGCATGGGTGTGATCGCGGCTGGGTCCCTGGTTTCCTTTCTATTGATTGTCCTCCTATCTCTGCTGTGCTGCTGCTGCCTCTGTCGGCACAAAGAAAACCACAAGTGAGTGACGGATCAAACTTCCAATGAAAAAAGAGAGAATGACTGTTTTTCCAGTTAATGCCATGTTGTTAAATGAATACATCCATATAAAGCATATATTTATGCTGTTCCTCTGTGTATTGACATTGTTATATAGATAGAAAGTTAGAAGCCCTCAAAAGAGGAAGAGGGCCAGGTTTTAAATTTCTCTTTTGAATGATTCATTTGGATTTCCGTGGCGTCATCCCTTTTCAGTGCTAACCAACACAACTCTACCAACAGCAAAAAAGCCAAGCGGATCTTGTGTGGACGATTCAGCAGAATCAGCACAAAGCTTCCCCGTATTCCACTGAGGCGACAGAAACTGCCTAAAGTAGTCGGTAAGCCCCAAAAGCTGTTCTCCTGTTCCACCGAGGCACTGTCAGAAGCTGTGTTTTATGTAACATTTGTCTTTGGAGCATGTACAACAAAGAAGTTGGATATGTTGAAGCTCTATTATAAACAAACAAAACAGCTAAATTAAGACATAAATGCTTCCAGTTAAATACAGATTCAGTGACGGCTTTAAACAGCAGTCAGCATTTTTCTTTCATTGCCACCTTAGTTTACCATGTAGAGGATGAATAGGGTTGAAAAGTGTATGGTGGCTGCCAGGCGAGTACGAGGTTTCATTTAAAAGGGAATGCACTGGTTTCAGAATCCATTATTGTTTTTGGCACTCTGAGATGCCATGTGTTCATATTATTACAACCCTCTACTTGAGCCTTTTTGTTCCCTTCTCTTTACCCCTTTTCCATCGTCCTTTTCCCTAAGAATTTTTTTTTTCTTGTGCTGAGAAGCAGGCTGTGTTATTAAAGGAAGGCAAGTGGTTGTAGGTGTGTGTGTGTGTGGGGGGTGTGACTGGTGATGAGTGACGCGCTATCAAAGGCCGCACTGTTTGGGTGGACGATGCAGCCCTGCTGCTCCATGTGGAGGTCTCGTGGTGTGTGTGACAGATCTGTCTGTGACCGCAGTCTCTCTTTCTTTATTTATTTCTTTTTTTATTGTAGACAGAGGACATATGTTGATCTTTTCAACCCCAGCTCATGCAGTTTATCCTGGCTGTTTTTAGTTCACGGTTCAAAGATCGTAGGGAATACAAAGTTAATTATGTCTTATACTGCAATATGAGTGATTGTTGTGACAGCATATGAAGTTGTATAATAAATGTGTTGTCATGTGCTGCATATCAGAGGACAATGCAAGTGTTGTGTGCACTTTTATGCGAAATTTGTTCAATTCACAAATCGCTCAATTTTTATTTAAACATGTTTTTATTTATTGTTTCATATTAAACATTTTGACCTTGACACATGAAATTCCTGACTCGTTTAATAACATTTATTATGCACATTTCTGAAGCTGTTGAGGCTGAGGAATTGCACCTTACTACTTTACTTCTATGGGGGGGAGGCAGTGTGACTTGCACTAGAGTTTTATTTTACACGCTGCTTCATAAACTGGCTTTAGGATATCAACACGCCAGCCACTTTGAAGGCGCGCAATAGCTAATTTTGCAAAGATTTATTGAGGAAGAGAAGGAACCATACAGGAATGGGACAAAGAAAGGAATATGACAAAAGTCAAGATGAGGCTGTGTTTTACAGCACAGGTAGAAGGATCCAAGATTGATGCTGAATAAGCCATCAACATAAAAGTGTCACCTAAAAAAGGGCAAAAGTCCAAAGTGTGTTTTTATTATGACCTTTACTGTTATCCTAACATGGGTATCAGTTGCTCTATGGACTTTATGCTAAATCCACCAGACACACCTGGATTCATCATTCCATAAAGACGGGAAACAATGGAGCCGTCCTAAGTTCAGGAAGTAATGGAGTTGTGCATGAAGCCCTTTGATAGAGGAAAACTATTAGAGCCCTTACAAGTCAAACTGAGATTATCATATTTTGAGACTCTGGCAATTTTTCACTTTTGTCAAACAAACATTTAATTTTTCAGTAAAAATATGACATTTTATTTAGCATAATCTCTGCAAAAAAGCCCCAAGAGGTTGGCTTATTCAGCATCAGTGCAGCACAGAAGAAATTAGAATTACTGACCATACCACCTGGTTTCTTTTCTGTGTTTGAGAGTCATGGGCTCCCTCAGTTTTTCGTGTGATTATTTACACTAAACCCTGTCTGCATTACGTCTTCGCACAAATAGAATACCTTAACAGAGTTGTCTTTGTCACCCTAATGTGGGAAGCTAGTGTAAACTCATAGATTTAACTGTCAGTAAAGAAAGCTTGAGTTTAGGTCAAACTTACAAAGCTGACCTCAGGAACCACAAATAACCTACTGCAAGTGGTCATTGTCTTTTCTCCTCTTCCTGGTTTGTACTATCCACATTTTATCTGCTCTGCTTTCTGTCGGGCTGAACCACACAAGCATGGTCTGCCAACATTTAGAAACTCAAAGCCACACACACACACATTCCAGAGGGGGCCCGATGGGGCTGGAAACAGGAAGTGGTCAAATTTACCCCTACTCGTGTCAGAGCGGTGATTTATCCACACCAGGGTCAGTGGCAACAGATGTGGCAGGAGAAAACTGATGAAGGAATAAGCAGTTACGGGGTTAGGTGACAGAGAACAGCATATCGTCCAAGCATGGTTAGCCTCAGAGAAACAGCTACATAAACTTTTTGTCACCTAATTCCTATTTTGGCAAAACCACGGTTGTTTGCTTGTAATTCAGCCTTCTCCCCTAAGCATATTTACTTCACGCCTTGCATATCCACTTCTATCAGGCATTCTTTGCATCCTCTGTGTACAAATGTTTCCTCGTGAAATCAGCACTAAGAGCGGCACCATCTGTTTTATTCATCCTTATCCAGGGAACGTTGGCTCATGATTGGAAATGTGTTTGCAGCTACGCTCAGAGTGCAATTAGGAGATAAATAATAAAACGGAAAAGAAACTTTCTCACACTCTGAAGTTGCAAACAAATGCTTCCTTTAAAAGAGGAAATACCAGAAAAAAAATCCATAGGACTATTTTATCTCTTAAATATCTTAGAAACTGATCAGTAACTTCATGCTATTATAATCCAGACAGGAACTATTTATACCTAAGAAGGGGTGATCATTATAATTTCTTGGAAATTTCATTATCATTCTACATTCAGATTTCCAGAGTTGGATTTGGAGCCATAACCACCCTTTAGACATTTTTTTTAACTTTCTTTGCATCACCAAACAACTGTGTCATTGGAGCTCTGCAGCTGGGAAGGGTAAATAATGCCCTGTTATGTGCAGGCCTTTACGCAGTGAGGGATCACAGTGGCGTCCAGTCTGTAATGTAAGCTATCTAACTAGAGCCATAGTCTCGAGGCAGCTTTCAAGGGCAGTTGTTGTTCATCACTGCAGACAAATAATCTTCCAGAATGCCCATGTGTTGGCTTGTTGACTTGCATGACTGAAATCTTTGCATAGGCTAGCTGCTCTGCATTCCTCAGTCCTTCAGAGTCTTGGTCTGTCTACTGGCTGCTGCTTGGTGACAACTCTGCACAAGGGCAGAAATACAAACGGAGCACATGTGCCATGTCTCTGATTCTCATTATATTCCTCATTGAAGTTAATGAAATGTATATCTGTCATCTTTACCTTTACTGAAAAAGTATTTTTAATCCCAGAGTTGCTTTTTATGTATAACGTTCAACCATACCAGCTTCCTTTTTAACAGTTAATAGAATCACAATATAACTCTCCTCCTTGCATAATAGAGATGACCATCACATAGCATTGCAGCAGATCAGATTTTATTTAGCATATTGTACTTACTCTAAACTTCCCTGTTGTGTTCCAATGTGAAACCTTGGAGGGTGGAGGGTTGGGGTGCTGGGTCCTATCTCAGCAGTTGCTAGAGAGGATACATTGTGGACAGGTTACCAGACTAACACAGAGCCTGTGTTCTAACAGCAAGATTTAAGTATTGATCGAAAGTAGCTTTTACTCATCTTAATAGAAAGAATAACTCAAATACCTAAAGGGATAGAGGTTTTGGAATATACAAAGTAAAGAAAGATTTTAGTATCACCTATATGGGCGATCACAGGACCCAACAGCCTAAATATCCAAATAAAGAAACCAGATATTTTTGGTTTATACTTTAAAGAAAGTGAATCTTCTTGTGAAGCAAATTTAAATCCGAGTGATTCATTGTTATTGAAAATATGTTGTTGTTTTTTAGCATCTCATTTTCCATACTGCACAGAAACACTGCTCTAGCTGAGATTCAAACCAGCAACCTTCTTGCTCCGGGGCAGTGACGCTAATCCCTTGCCACTGTGCAGCACTTTGTCATGTGATACGTGTTCTGAAAAGTCACATTGTCTGCAAAAATCCACTGGTTGGCCTCATGCAAAAGCACAACATTTCTGTGACCAGTGAAGCTCCTGCTTGTACCTGGAAGGGGTTCTGATCCAGTCCGGGGATTTCTTCCATACAGTATTTATCTAAGGTTTAAACCAACGGATGGACGTGTGTGTCATCGGGCATGTAAACAGAAGGGGGGTTGGCAGAGAAATAAGGAGGAAGACAGTGAAGGAAATCACATATAGTGGAAGGATTCGTTGGAAAGAGGCTCATGCTCTGAACACTGAAATGATACAGATGACCATCACATAGCATTGCAGCAGATCAGATCTTATTTAGCATATTGCATATTACACTGTTCTGTTTATGGCTGCTGTAATTGCATATTTTTAAATGTCACAGCATAATCAAATCTAAAAATAAATGACTAAATCTAGTGAAATATGCTAATCATGTCGTGTTTTTGTGATGGCTTTCATGCAGGCTGTTTCTTTTGTAAAAATGTGTTGTTTTCTGTTGATCTGTTTATAGTTTTGCTCAGCAGAGCTGCAGTGCACTAAAAGCAACACTGTTGATTCTATTTAGATTTCTTTCTTTTTACACAAAGGTGTAGGATTTCTTGAATGTCTTTTGTCTTACAAATTCTGATGTTGTCTGGAAACTTGATCATCTTTAACCACAAAAATGTGTACAAATCCTGGAAAGTTATATAAGAATATCAGATTTCACTTTTGAAAACCTGTAATGTTGAAGCTTGTGTTGTTCTCATATAAAATCCATCAAAGTAATTTTTTTTTTCCATAGAAGCCCCTTATGCCAAAGCTTTCCACAACTCTGCTTTCAGACTGAGTGAGAACAGACTGTTGTTCTTGTAACACTGTACAAAACCCTCTAAATGACCTTTTGGCTTCTGCATTTGTTTTCTGTTCTCGCAGTAGCCCACCACGACCCGGAGAATACCTTCAACTGCAGCTTCATCGAACCCCCCTCTGTGGCCGATCAGCCGTCTCCTTCCTCCTGGTCCTCCCAGGAGTCCTTTTCTTCTTTTGAGAGTGGAGACGAAGGCCCCGTTTACTGTGTTCCACATGAAGGTTAGTCATCACAGGAATAAACAAACTCTATGGTTATCAGGAATGACACACATAAATACAAACACACATGGGTACATGTGTGTCACAGACATTTGTGTAAATGCTGATATAAAGATATATAAAGGCTTCTACGCATGCCATCAAGGTTCAGGTTTTCCTTTGGGAATGGGGAAAGTATAAACAGGAAATGGAACGGTCCACTCAGCAGATGGCACATATCCATAATATGACGGACTCCTTACAGTGTGGTGGAAATTACCTTCTCCTTCATGTTATGTTCTGGAAGGAACACATTGTAAACCAGGCCTTTTTTTGGGACGATATATTTTTGTTTTGTTTGTCAATAGTGTCACATTTGCAGGCCACTAAATATCACACATATTTCTAATTTACTGTTTGTGTTTTGTCCTTTTCCACTCTTGTTAGATCGATTTATAATTCACAAGCTATTGGTCATACTACATTATCCAAGGATGTATTAGTGAAATACAGACGTATGTTGAACTGATAGCATCCTTTACTGTTCCTTCACAGAATCTGTGAGTGAAACTAAGGAGACGCAAAGTCCCAGCCCTGATACAGAGAAGCTAGAGGACGACCTTAATGAGGAAGATGCTGGAGAGTACACCTCCCTGAAAGACACCAGTGTCACCAAACCAGATGGCAGCGAGCAGCCCTTACTAAAGTCCTCAGATAGCGAGGGTTCAAATAGCAGCTCTGATTCCACAACTGTACGACTCTATGCTTGCATCACCCGCCCTTCCAAGCACTCAAAGGAGGATGAGGACAGTGGTAAGGATGGGGATGGCACACCAACACCAGAGGCCAAACGCAATGGAAAGCCACCACCTTCACCTGGCAAGCCCAAACCCCGACCACCAGATCCATCTACTAAGCCCAAATTGTCATGGATACACGGAAATACCACAGGGTCTCCAACGCCAGACCAACAGGGAGGGATTAAGGCAGTTGTTTCCCCAACAGAGAAAAAAAGAAGCTCCAGTGATGGCTCATCTAAGAGTGCTGAGCGGGAGAAAATGAAGGAAAAATGTCAAGACCATCAGAAGAAACAAGATGGAAAGGAGACCGATGCCAATGGCTCCCCAAGTAAACTTAAACCTTTGCGACGTAAGAAGTCTGGAGAGGAGCATAGTAGTCCGAGTCATATGGAGCACATCAGTGGTGTTGTTCAGAATGCTCTTAAAAAGATAAGTGGCTTCCATAGCTCCTCACCTGAGAAGAAGAGCACTGACAATCCAAAGCAGACCCCAAAGGAGCCACCCAAGAGCCCTAAGGTCATGCATCCTCATATGAACTCTGAGGCAGCCACCTTACTGGCTGCTCAGCTCAAGGAAAAAACCCAAAGCATCAACAGGAATGAGGGGACAGGACTTACAAAGACCAACGGCCTCTCCCCATCCAAAGGAAACCGGCAGAAGCCCACACCTCCACAAAAAGCCAAGAGGACCACTTCAGGTGGACTTAGCCAGCAGGGTTCCACCAAGCCCCTCCTCCCCACCACAACCAGTCTGCAGAAGATGGTGACGCCCGTCACAAACAACTTTGGGACCCCTGAAGCCAAGAGCCCGGAGAAGCAGGACTTGAACGGCTCCAGGACAGGGGACCTATTGGATGTTACACCAAAGAAGACTCCCATAAAAAAACCGCCCAGGAAGAAGGGCAAGGAGGTTACGTTGGATTCACCTGAGAGTAAAACACCCCACCAAAAGACAGCCATTATGCCACCGCAGGTAGTGAAGTAAGTGTTCTTTACAACAAATTGCACAAAGCTTGTGATGGATTTTACAGAAGACAGGAAACTATTTGTTAGACAGGTGGACCACCACATCGTGTGCTGGGGTTCCAGGACCAGTGAAGAGATGGAAATTCTTTCAAACCAGGGGTGCAATTGTGTCACGTTGGTGAAGTGTATTATAATAAGCTCTATACAGGATTGTATTACGCTTCAAAAACTTGTGTGTCTGTGTGTGTGTGTGTGTGTGTGTGTGTTTGTTTGTTTGTGTGGAACCAGCACATATCATATCATAGCCTCACAACCCGTGTGGCTAAGCCAGACACAGCTGTGTGAACAGTAGCGCAGATTACCTAAAATGAATTCATCTCTATTGTCCAGCTGCGTCCAACTATATTTATATACAAAATGCATAACTGTACTTTATGAAACAAGATCCAAAAATATGTTATTTTCATGTAGGCTATGCTTTTCACAGGTACTAATAATTAGTATGAATTTGGTGCTGTTGTGCTTGCAAGCCATTTTTGTATTTCTTATTTTCTAATTCAGTTGGATCAACATGCAGGAATAAATTTGTACAACAAAAGTAATTTTGCACATTATCTTCATTTCCAGTGTCAAGACGAATGCTGCAAAGTACTGATGGTAATGAAGAAAATTTAACATCTTGATAAAATACCTTTAAAGATCTTTGTTATTACACAACAAAAAAGTAACATTTTCTTTGTCTCCATCATAACCCCAAATATTAAAAACATTTTTCCATAATAAACTGAATGCATGCTAAAATTAGGCGGTCTTTCGTACTTATAATATTCCTTTCAAGTTCTATTCAGGCTGTAAATAAACCCAAATAAAAAGCTAATCTAAATGCAGCCTCGTGGCCTTAAATTATTGCATATTCGACACCTTTTTACCTTTAAATGAGGAACTATATGCAAAGAAGTCATATGATCATCTTTTCCCACCATAAGATGACTCTAAACTTCTAATACTGAAGTAACTCAGCTATACATTTGACCAAAGGTAAAAAAAAAAAAAAAGCTCTTTTCCAGCCACTTATTAAGCTTTGCTTCTACTGTTTCCTGCACATAGTTACTACTGTATATACTGAATCATCCCCATAGCCGAGCTCACTGATCTGTTCCTCACAGATCATGCAAACTGGCTGAGATTAGCTCATATAGCTGGTAGTCAGGACTGCTTCTTGCAATCTTTGATCTAAGGAATTTGTAATTTGTTAAAAAAGAAAATTAAACAAAAAAAAAGCTTGACAACTCAATTTTCATTACTGTGGCTTTCTTGTACCCAAATACAGCATTTGTTTTATTTTATTTCTCTTCTTGTAGCCAGAGATGATTTGATAAATCACAAGTCAGTGATCTTTGTTAAAAGCCTCTTTTGTTCACACCAAATCACCAGAATGTGCACTTACTGAATGTTTTATTCAGTCAGCTAAACCAAAAAAAGAAAGAAAGAAACTAAGCCGTCCAGAGTCCTTATGCTTGTAAATCACTATAAATCCATTTGCATTCTCTGTAATTGAGGAACGCTTGGAGTTTTGGACTCTATACTTAGGAAAGTGCACTGCAGTGCTATATCCCTTCAGTTAGACAGAGTTTTGTTAAAACGGTAACCGCTGAGCACATTTTCTATAGATGCATTCTGTAAAAGGTTTCAATGCTCTTTCAGTTCAGACAAGAAATGATGTCACTGTCACCTCTGGGTTATTTTGTTTACCATAGATGTCAGTAGGATAATAAATGAGGGGATTCTTTGTTCCTTAGCAGATTAATGTAGAATTTTTATATAAAAACGAAAAAACAGTGTTTTGATTTCCTCGCTTTAGGGTAAGACTAAGACTAAATGGTACTTTGCCTTGTGTATCACATGTGCCTCAACTGTGTATCAGTTTAAGCAACAAAGCTGCCTAATCTAATTGGTAATGTTTATTTCAAGTGTTGATCCTAAAATAAGCCATAAAAAAAAAACAGTTGCCGTGGGAAACTTAAACTGGCATCATTTATTGTGTGAAAATAACATCTTTAAAAACTTTTCTTTATATATGTTTTGTTTTTTATGTGTTTATAGCTCCTTCACGTGCAGCTCAGACATTATGAGCTGGGAATCATGGACAACAAACAGAATTAAGCATCAAATTATATCTGCCATGTGTTGAGTTATAGAATATCAAATTCTAAAAATGTCTTTTTTTTATTCCTGAAGGTACAACGCATTTGTTTAATTATTATTTCAACATCTTTACTTGTATACATTGTGTACTTTTCATTATCTTTGTAAGCTGTGCTTATATGACCTTTTAGGTTCATGTGTTTTTTCTTGGTGTCAGTGAACTGGCTTTCATGCTGCATTATTTGTTGTTGGTGTTTTTGCTCGCTCTTTTTTTTGTTCCTTTTTATTTTACTCTTGTTTGTTTGGCCTCTGAAGCAAACCTGCAGTAAGTGTACTTTCTTTCTGTAAAGTTTACATTGGCTTTATAATTGTTCTCTGTTGATGTTATTGTTTGTTTAACACTTAACTGCATGACGCAGAGTTTAATTATACAGCATTATAGCTGCAGAGGAAATCTGTAACCTTTTTGTTCCCTCAGTTTGTTATAACTCATACAGGAAGGATAGTACAATACTACCATAATACCACTGTTGAAGCAATCGCATATTATCTAAGACTATGTTAATTGTAATTCTGAAGTTGTGCTTTTTGACTGACTGGTCCTCGCCTGTATTTATAGGCTGAAAGTGCATTTTTTTGTAAAGAAGGGCCTGAAAAGCTGCAAACGAGTCACCAACTGTAATTTTGTTTTTGTGGTTTGTTTATAGCTACTTTGATTGCCTTTGTTGTATTGATGTTAAACTGGTGTTTCTTCATATAATTCTTTGGAATAAAAAAGCAAAACATGTGCCGCTGTCACATTGGAACCTATAAAGCAAAACAAACAACAAAAATCCTCATTCAGCGCACAGTCACCGTCACACTCATTTGCCTCTCCTGTTTCTCATGGGGTCATGAACTCTCATTGGCTTCCTTTCCGGGTGTCTGAGTCCGGTGAGTCCGATCAGTAAAAACATACTGTACCGCCACACACATGTTCTGACGTTTAAAAAGAAATTCATTAGCATGTTGATTGATATTTGATCCTTTCCTGCCACCACGGGCAACAGGACTGCTAAATCCTTGAGAAGTGGTAGGACTCCGGAGGCTCTCTGTCACAGCGGCTCTTCAAAGAGCCTGAAGGAAGCAGAGGACTGTTGATTTGGCTCCTTCAGGGTGGGGGAGACAAGAGCCCTTTCATTGGGGGCAAAACAGTGGTAACTTTGTGCAAAGAAGCTAATCACGCGCTGCTTATGTGTCCTCTTTTGGAGGGAAGAGGGATATAGAAAAAACTGGGCCACAAGGCAATAAAGGAGGATGAATGGAAACGCAGGAGGATGAATGAACAGATCAATAGATGCACAGGTTGTGATAGGATATTAGACTCAGAGGGAAATTGCTTTGTATGTTTCCATTTTCTAACCACTTACATACTACATGTGTGTACTTTTGTACAGAAAGATTATGTTTTCACTAACACTTAAGGCTGATTAACAAACCACCTCTGGGCCCATGATAGGGACCAATTTTACATATTATGCTAGTTTTGCTAAAAAAAATGTTATGAAGACTGGACAATAGGGTCACTATAAAAGGTGGAATATATTTGAAAATGTTCATGAAAATGTGAAATGGAGCTGTATTTTGCAGAAGAGATTATCAACGCATGTTCTCCTGCAGATCTGCTGATTTGTAAAGTTTTACTCCACAAAAGGACAACTAAAAACTTAGATAACTTATGCAAAAAACAAATCTAAAAGTGGGAATTTAAGGGAAAAGAACTAACATGATTATTTTGGTGTGAAGTTGTGTGTGTACTAAAGTTACTCGTTGGTGTTGCACTCATCCAGTTTCAAAGAAGGACTTTGATAACAAAGTACCAAATACAATTAGTTCAAAATGCTACTTTGATTGCTGAAAATAGCTTTAATTACCAAACTAACTCCATGTAATAATTTACTGTTAGCATACCTTCTAAGCATCATTCCCAATACTGTAATCATGAATGTGTTTATAAAGCTTATTTAGCTTAAACTGTTTTGTAGATTTCTTCTGAAAGTGCAACAATTTGCTATTTAGTCAATAATCAGTTTTAGGTCCTGTTTGGACCTTGTTTATTGCTGGTCTTTAGTCTGTTTCAGCAAACAACTCCTCAGAATCGGTTCTAATTTAGTTCACTGCTTGTTAGCTAAATCCCAACCTGGAATTTGCACACCCTCCCCCAAACTGTTCCATTTTTGCATGTGACAACATCTTGAAGTCAGATTTATTGCCCGTACGGAGAGGAATGTTGACACAACTGCCTCCATCTGCGTCTTCAACTCGCAGATGGAGAAGATCCTCAGCTGAGTGTAGCAACACATGTTCTTTAGCTTTTCATCCTTGACATGTTGTGGGAAAGTTACAGATTGAAAATGTTCTTTGCGTGTCACCGCAGCACAGCCTTCAGGATAAACTGTTGCTTAGCAATTGTCAAACTCGTGATGGATTTCTCCTCCTGCTGTTTGTAAACTGACTTGAGAAGAAAAGTTGGTTATTATAGCCTAAATGTGTATTTATTAGTGAAAGTATAACTCTTTAATTTCCCATACATTGATTTGGTTTTCAGAATTAGCAAGACAAAAGAACACAAAGAAGCAACAAAAAAGGACAATCCAAAGCTTGGACGAAAAGTCAGAGTAAAGGTGTGTGAGGGGAGAGAGATGCCTTGCTAAACATGTCTGGGATCTCAATATGCCATGTCTGTAGGAACAGCGGAGCTTTAAAACGCAGTCCCAATGAGTCAGCCAAAAGCCCTGGACTTATAAACCCTATTCCAGTCCCTGAGTTTCCAGGGTAACGGGAACAGATTGGAACCACATCTGGTAGCCATTTCAGCCCCTGCAAAGAGAGGAAGAAAGAATTTATGAGAGAGGGGGAAAAAGACAAATATTTTCTGCAACGCAAAGCAGAAAGAAATTTGGAGTCAAGTTTCACTTGAAAGTGACTGAAAATATTAATTTGACTGTGGACAGAATCAGAAGCAGTTTTACAGTATTTGTGTAGGATTGTGGATTTAACCTGCAAGAAGAATGAGGTGGAAAGTAAAAAATATGTTCCAGAAAGAAAAGTAAGATTTAATGTTGAAACATGAAAGAATATATTGACATAGTAAACGACCCACATGGATATGGGTCTCACACAGTCATAAAGGGAAGTAATGTGGGTCTGGGATCTTTCCTAAGCATACTTTGACACGTGAAGGGGTTGTGCATCAAACCAGCAACCCTCCTTTTCCCCCTAACGTGTGCTGTGATTACAAAAAAGAACTTTTTTGAGGCAGAGTTTGAGATTTTGTTGTTTTGAAAAGTGTTTATAATACACACTCCGTCCCTGTGTGACATCAACGTGTCTGTTGCAGTGCTATTTTCTAAAAATGCTGTCAGCTCATTGCATCAGACTCAACCAGAGGAGATTTGAAAACACTGTTTTCATCTTTTATCCCTGTCGACGCTCTGTCTGGGAAAAACACCGTCTAATTGCAGTCCTTCTTACACGCTAAATGTTGTTTCTCAGCCCTGTGGAAATGCAGAAACTATGAAATGACATTTACTGGAAACGGAGCTGGTGCATTTCTTGAGCCAAAACCACTGAGAACTGAGGTCAGCGTGCAACCAGAATGACGGGGGGAGCAGCGCCAGCATTGGTTGTCTGTTCATAGATTTCCAGTGGCATCTACATGCTCTGTGATTTAGGACTATCATTATAAGCAATCATGAAGCTACCTTGTGTTGGCACACAGCTAAAATAAGCACCTCTTAATGCACAAATTAAGAGCAACCACAAGACAAGCCGGCCCCCCAAACAGTTGCTCCGACAAACTGGTGTATTGCTGAAACTAGGTCAGAGAAGAGAAGGAGTTTTGAATGAATAAAGCACACGCTAGGGGTAAATGGAGGGTTGTTGGTGGGCTTAATGTCCTTTACAAATTTGAAAAGTACTTTTTATTTGAGTTAAACCAAATTTCTGCATCTGTGAGCTGTTTGAACGGAGCTGATACATGAATAACTTGAGCATTGGGGTTTGTGGGACTTGTGTCAAAGACACTTACATGTATACAAATTAAATAATAGTTCCATAAATGTGAAAATGAAAAGTCAGAAGTCTAAATAAGCCTTGTGTCATTGTCTTTCCAGGCATATTTCTTCTCTCCTCTTTTTTCTTTCACATGGAGGGGGTGTGCAAACAGTTGTCTGGAACTTCAAATTGCCCTGGATTTTCCCCCTTTGTCAGCATAATTCCAAAGAGTACATCAGGGGAGAAGATTTGGATGTCTAATAGAAAGCAGATCAGTCTGATGCCTTTTCTCTGTATAGCTTTTTTTATTCTCTTCCTTCTCTTAATCCCTCTATCCGTCTTGTGTCTTTCTCTGTAACCTATTTTCCTTCTCCCTCATTCACCCTTTCTTCCTTCTCCCCCTCCCCCTATCCATTCATTTCTCTACACACCCATCCATCCGCTATCTGTGCAGTAGAGTGGGACTTCAGACTACATAATGTGGCCTGAGGTTTCAGCTTTCACATAATTCCACAGGCTGACCCAAAGAGTTCTGTTTTTTTACCTCTTTTTCCGCCCTGCTACTCACCAACTCCATGCTGGAGCAGCAAAAAAGAGAGAGATTTGGATGGAAAATGATCACAAGACTCAATGTGTCTGCCCAAACCCAAGGAAAATAAGCAGATGGCTTTTGTTTTTTTTATACAGTGGACCCCAGCTGTCCCGACAATCACGACGAACTGTAGCTCACAACAGTTTTGTTATTTGAGATGCAAACTTTTACTCTAACTTTTTTTTTTTTTGCTGATACTAGTCTATCAAAACGTGTTGATGCCGTTTTGCTTCCAGGAGCATTTCCTACTTGACATTATAATGCCTGTTAATGACTCTGTCCAGAACCTGTGTGGACAGATGCTTGGAAACTACCTGAAATAGGCAGAAATCTTTCTTTATTTGTGAATTGATGCCAGGATTGTGTTTGTGGTTGCAGTGCCATGTGAACAGAGCCTACATACAGTCATTTCAGTGGCCATTCCTTTGTGTGTGTACACACCAGTGGCGTATATATATATATATATATATATATATATATATGACCCTCACAGCCTTGTTCTGCTTCACAGTGCAACACAGCAGTCATTATGGAGAGCCA